>QLNU02005634.1:24265-57373 GCA_006491805.2 Dysdera silvatica | reverse complement strand
CGTCAAATACAAACGATTATAGGGCAGTTCTATTTGGGCAGGACAGGAAGTAATATATCTAAAATATTTAGGGACATCGTAGTTGACAGCTGGAGAATTTAGTGCTCGTTAAGGGTTTCCCTTTCGTACTCGATAAAAATAGAGGTCAAAATGGAAATCTTTTGAAGACTATGTCTCTGCCTCTATAAAACCAAGCCCATTATATTATCGATATTATTTGAGGTTTAATTTCATGCCAAATCTTTGTAGGATGCGCAGGGCACCTTCTAACAATTGATTTGGTTGGAGAACAGGCCTGTAACCAGGTTGAAAGGGCAACTGAGGGACGGAAAAGGGTGTATAGGGCACAAGGTACATGGGAACTCACGAGTATAGAACAATTATCAGAAGTGGTACAGGATTTGGACATTGTGGAACTATAAACCCGAATAAATTTGATGCTTCTCTAATGACTTCTTTTTCAGTTTATTGCAATTACAAATACTGTAATATTAGCATATACATCAAGATTTATATTTGAAATTTCATGGACAGATAATTGGGCGGGGGAGAAGGAATAATGTAAAAACAGTTTATATAAATATACATAAAAAGTTTTATACATTATTAATTTTAACACTGTGTTATTATTGTTCGACATATATATATATAAATAGCTCGTATATATGTGGGGCAACTGGGCCGCGCCCAGGATTGGCTACAGGCCTATTGAAGAGGAATGGATGTAACCTTAAGTTGCTTATAACGTCTAATTCTCCATATTTAATTTTTACTAGACATTTTTTATTACATAAAATTGAAAAAAATTTCACTATTTTCTTATTCATTATTTTAGTTGTTTCTATATATATACATTCTTTTTTTCATTTTTTGGCGGATCGAATTGGTACCAGTAAAGATAGATGTTTGTTTGGTTAGGAATTTCCACTTTCGAATGACAAGAATCTCGATCCGTTCTTTTCGTCGACTTTGTTGTTTTCAACACAATTGCGGTCCCACGCAGTAGATGTTCCGGCAATGGAACGAAGCGGAGAGTTCCGGATAACGAAGCTTGATTTCAGAGGAAGAAAGTGAAATCACATCTTCCGGAAAAAGCGGAGAATATTCCGGAAACAGTAATTTTCCGTAATTGTAACAATGGAAATTGGGTCACAATCTGCATTTTGCAAGTAGAATTTCGCTGATTTTGGGATACGTTGAAATTGTTTTACGCCCGCGGTAGCCATAAAGACATGAACAAGGGAGGATTTGTGTGTGTGTGTGTGGTATTGGGGGCGATCGCCCCATTGAATGAATATTTAACATTGAAAAGATATAAATGAATATTTAACATTGAAAAGATATAAGTTAAAGGTCCAATGATGTAACGTTTCCAAAAATCAAATCACTAATCGCCCTCCCCACCTTGAATGACCTCTAAATCCGCGCCTGGACAGGCAATAGGGAAAAAGAAAACATAAAATAATGATTTTTATCCTAATGGCGAAAACAAGCATGTAAATAGTTTTTGAAGAAAAATACGATGATATCACATACGGAACATACTGAATATTAGGTATATACAGGGTGTTCTGTTAAAGCGGTGACAAACTTAGAGGGGTGATAATAGGCATCAAAACAAACGATATTCGCAGGGAACTTAAGGCCGAATTACACTTATAGTGCCAGAAAAGAGAAAGCTCGGAAAACGTCCAGCATGCATAAGTGTTTACGTCCAGCATGCATAAGTCTTTACGTCCAGCATGCATCAGTGCTTACGTCCAGCATGTAAAAGTGCTTACAACCAACGCATGAGAAGCCCAAGATGCGAATCAGGTCAGCTGATCAAGTGTGCAGATGATTATGAAATAGAAATAAATAGAAATAATTTTATTCAACCGATATACAGTGGTTATTAATACATCTGTTGCGACATCTGTCTGACGATTCAGTAGAGATTTGATTAAATTTGGAGAATATTTACAGTAGCAGGTTTGAAATGGAGAAGAGCAGAAAGCAAAAGCTTGTGACGAGGCTCTCCACCAAAATTATGTAACGTCTTTCAAAAATCGTAATTTTACCACTTATTGTGCAAATATTAATATAGAATCGATGTGTATTACAATATCTTTTAGTGAGTGTATTTCGAATTCGTTATAAATCAGAGCGTTGCTTAAATCGCATTTAGCGCTTCTCGTGCACTGGTTGTTAGCACTTGTGCATGCTGACGTTTTCCGAACTGACTCTTCTCTGCAGTAGCGGTTATAGACTAAAAATTGGGGCCACAAATTTCTGTCTAAGTGCATGGGCATCGCCAGCGGCGCCCGTGAACATAGGTGATACAATAAAATCTAATTACATTTGGGGGCTATGACCTTCAGGCCCTAATCCAGAACCGACACTGCTTTTCCGGCATAAAATGTGAAATTCGGCCTTAGGTTCCATGTTTAATATATGTTTCTCTTGACGCTTAGCATCACCCCTCTGAGTTTGTCACCGCTTTAACGAAACACCCTGTACACAGTCGAACCTGGTAATAACTATGTTGAAGGGCCCGCTAAAATTTTTTGACCTTATAATTAATAAAAATCTTAAAATGTTGGTAAACAATATTAAATTTGTAAACGGTATTATTAGCGTGCATACATGTACTTTATTTTATATATATACTCTATTTTGGAAAATATCTACCAATGCAAAAAAAACCAAATGCTTATAATAATAAACGTAGAAAAACAGAGGAAAAAATTCCGAGAATTATATACAGGAAGCACACAATGTCTCCATACCAAAACATACATCCACGATTTCAGGTCCGCGAACAGAATTTCAAAGGGAGAGGGGTTTTGGGGGTAAAAAAGGGGGGGGGATGACTTTTCCTCCTTTTCCTATAAGAAATAAGATTTTGCAACCAATAATATTGTTCAAATGGAGGAGGGAGTTAACCCCAACTCCCTCTTTATTGTGCACGGCCCTGGGTGAGGTGTTTTTTTACGCAATATCCGATATTTCTGGAAGTTTTATGAAGTCATAACAATGGCAAATATTGTTATTCGTATGGGGCTCGCTAGGGAATTTCAGAATTTTGTTTGTTTGTTTTTTGGTTTTACGGCTCAAAGACTACAGTGGTCATGCTGCGCCGGGACCTACTGTTTTCCGAGGAATCCGAACCTCTTAAGGCCTAGGGAACCAAACCCCGGACTACAGTGAGCAGTGCGATCTTTATGAGATCTCTGAGTAAGCGTTCTTTTTGCACTGCTGGGAGTCGAACCCGGATTAGCCGCGCAATAGGAGAACGCGTTACCACACTGCGCCACCGCAGGGCTCAGAATTTTGACGCAACAGTCAAGTTGGCGCTGCAACTGGAGTTGCTCTAATCGAGTTTGATTGTATTTTTAAAATTTTGTACGTTCAGAAATATATTTTTCATCAAGTCTTTGATATTGTGAGAATTTTTTTTTTTATAAGGTTTGAAACATCAGGAAACAGAAAAGACTTGTGCTGCCGATTGGAGACAAACCAGCGATCTTCGGGGGTCCAGACTAACCCTTCATCAGATTCAGGCACTGCAACTTTAAAAGAGGAAAACAAACTAAAATACGATTGCCAGTACTCAACGATTTTAGGATTTTCAATCCCTAAAAGAAACATTCATGCTACGCTGTCTGGAATTGAACTAGTAACTATCTGAATAGCAGACAGTTTCTTGTCGACGGCATTGTCATGGCGCTATTACTCTTTTCACGCAACAAAGCCATGTATTCGGTGGAGGTGGTAATCTGACTGAACAATTCAAATCCATATTTAAGAACCTCCCATTGAGTTTTAAATTGAAAAACATATAGGGCTTCACCGACTCCGAGAGATAGACTGACAGTTCGATAATTCAAAAGTTGTCGTTTCCGCTCCAGCTGTTGGTACGTATTTTTTTTCTACCTGTTTGAAAGTCATAAAAAGTTGCAATTTAGAACCACGAAATCCTAGTTATATCAAGGGAAAGATCGTAACCAAGGTTTAATTTCGGGGAGTCAAAACTTTTTACAGCATGTATTGATACAATCACAGCATGCAAGGCCGTAGCCAAGTCCCATTAAAAATTTAGTTTCGGTGGGGGGAGACTGGTCCCTAAGATCCCCTTCTCTGGATACGGTCATGATTAATAGTTTCATATTCCAATCGAAGTCCTTCCTCTACAAACTTCTATTTAGAAAAAAGCAACTGAAAAGCATTTCTTCGAGCTTTCACACTAATGCTAAGATACTTTCCTGTACTGTACAAGATCTCTTAATAAGATATTTAGCGACGAGATTAGCGTGAAATGTCGTCTGTACTCTAGGGACCGACCAGTACTGAAGATAGTAAAAGCCTTCTGAAACTAGTACTTTTGTTTCGAGAGTCTTAGATGACTGGCGCCATTTTCCCGGGGCGGAAAGGGAAAACTGACCCATCGATTTAACGAAAATAAAGCGAAAGGCACTTTCCTGGTAGCATTAGGAAAAACATAAGGATCCTCTGACAAAACTTTTAGCAAAAATCTTAGACAACGAGCTTTTCATTTCTAAATCTAAGTACTAGCGAAGAAAACTAGAGTTCCCATTTTTAGCTCTAATGCGCTCCACTTCGGGAGAGCTAATGGGAGCTACTTCAGTTATTTTATCCAAATCAAGCAATATATCGAACGAGTATTGAAAATTTTCAATTTATAGTGAAGAGTAGAATGTAAATAATGAGTTGCCTTGTTTTTTCTCCTCTCATCTTGATTTTTCAAAAACTCGAAAATACGGGAAAGGAGGATAAAGGCATGTAGCTAGACGCTTGTTACGGGGGAGGAGGGGGGGGCTCAGAAAGCTACAGCGGGGCTTAAAGTTCTTTAATGTTTTGATGTATTTTATTAATATATTTAATAACATAAATATCTAAGTGGGCTATTATATTTAACATCAATGAATAAATTTCTTAACTTAAATTTTGCATTAAAAACTTACAGAGGTGTAGGGAAGAGTGGGGCAAAACTGAGTAGACGGGTCAAATCAGGTATATCTATATCTCCGCGACAGATGCTACGATCTGTTCGAGAACGCACAAACTACCGCAAGATCGCCATTATATCGGTCTGAGTACAGTTTTAGAAGTGAATACATGTTCTATGATTTTCTAAACGTTTTCAAAATTTTTAGGACGAAACGTTTCAATTTGGTACTTCACGTATGCTGCTCTGTAGTGCCGTGTATTTAAATTTTTCTTGTATTTATATTTTTCGTATTTTTTGTCTTTTAAAGAGTATTTGACCATAGCAGTGAAAGTTTTAATGCGTCATTAAACAATGAGATGCCATATCCATTAAGACATTCCATGCTGGGGCAAAACTCGATACTTCGCGGTTTTCCCCACGATTTAAAATATATTGTTTAAACCCAATTTATGTAGTTTTAAGCACATTGCTATTATTATTATTTCTTCTTCTATTGGTTTTATTAATGTATTAGGCCATATATTAAAGTGTAAACGTATTAACTGAGTCCTGTGGAAAGGACTTCCAGTGTTTCCATAGGATTCGATACTTCATTATTTTCTACATATTTCTACATTATTTTTTTTTTCGGATATGGTGCGAATTTACCAACGGAAAACAAACAAGCAGAGCTAGTTTCAAGAGAATATGGCAAATGCAATAGCATAGATCCTACAAAGAAGCATGGGGTACAAGAGGTCGCCTCAAGTCTTCAACGTTCTACAGTCAACATGGGAGGACGAAGTCAAGAAAGATTGCCTACAGGGCCTTTCATCTGAATCAGTGGCTGAAAAAATGTTATGGTGTTATCAAAAACTTTTCTCGAATGCTCAAGAAGCTGAATTTTAAATCGTATTTTATTTTTCGAAGAGAGAAAGAGAGAGAGGCTTTTTGGTTGAACTTTGAACGTGGAAAAGAAAAAAAAAATCCACGAGAAAAATGCAGATGCTATAGAACCGCCTTAAGAACAACGTGACAACCATGACGCTTGCATATTCTGCAACGAAATTTATGCACACTCCAGATCAAACAAAGGATGGAGCCAGTGCTGCATTTCAGTAGGGTATGCAAAGGAGGTCTACCGGCTCTCACTTCCCCCATTGGTTATCAGATCATGTTATTTTCTCTAAGGCAACATCACATTATCATCTTTAAAACTGCTTGAATCCCCCATCATTTTTTAACTGCTACGCTGCTGCTGAAGATGCCGAGGTTGGACCCATGAAGTTTATTCAAATACAAAGGAAGATGGTGATATTTTTATTTGTGACTTTTGCAATTAATGAGAACATAAAAAACTAGTTTATTTTTTTTACTGTTTAGTTTAAGTTAAATAGTCATATAAGGAAGGAGATACTGTGAAGTGATAAATGTATTACTTTAATAACAAGTACGTAGAAAGTTTTTCAATTTTGCGTGTAAAATTTCCCAAAAATTAACTTTTTTACATGTAGAAATAAAATACAGGGTACCAGGGAGGAAATTACATAAAAAGGTTAAACACTGGTAAAATAGCAATGAAAAAGATCACTCTTTTTTTTACATGTGTTTAAATGGGTACCCGATTTTAATCCACCAGTGGGGCAAAATCCGGTATTAGTCCATTTTTAGGGGGAAAAAAAAGAAAAGATTTTTTTTACTGAAAAAAAAGTTTACGCTTCGATAGATATTCATAGAAGCCAAATAATACAGTATTGATAAATTTCATTTTCCAGTTTAAAAGTTTTATAAGTTCAAACATTTGGTACCCAGCTTTGCCCCACTCTCTCCTACTAAAAATTTATAATTTCTCTTAACCTTATTATAGAGTAACCGAAGACTCAAACTTCCGCAAAAAACCATGTACACAATATCTACCGTAGAAATCAATTTTGAATGTACATATTTTTAACGTCAAAGAATTATTATTTTAGTTTAATTATTATTATAGTTAATTATTATTATAGTTATATTATTATTATAGTTATATTATTATTAAAACATTAAAAATGCAAATAATGTCCAGATTTTTCTGCGGACCACCAAAGTTTTCTCGCGGACCACATGTTGGCGATTGTTGTTCTGGTTCAAAGTTATTGAAAGGAGATAATATCTAATTTTTATGCTGTTTTAAGATGTTTTTTTTTTAAGATGTTTTGACATTATTAGTTATTCACAGCATTAAAGCCTTGCGAAGAGCATAATAGGGAGGTTGAGATGGAGAGAAAATGAAGTTTTGAACAGAAATGGAACTCTATACAGGTCGTCTAAGAATCTAGTCTGCATCTGACTGTGGATTAACTGTGTTTTGCAAAGATTTCCATACCAGTACCTAGAATCTCTTCCCTCTACCTTTTGAAAGATGTAAAAACAGATTTTACTCAAAAAACAAAATACTTTCTTTGAATTTCAACGTAGTATTATAGAGCAGAGGCTCCCAAAATTTTTGTCCCGCGAAGCCATTTTTAAAAAAAAAAATTTGATCGAGGAGCCCAACCCTTTTCCCCTTTAAATATGTGTTAAGTAGAGCCTTTATGTAAGTTAGTATTAATTACAAATGTAGTAATTAATGGGGGGAATGGGGTTGTTTAGTTTTCCATAATTCGTCAGTGTCTGGTTTTATTGAGGATAGTTGCATACGAACGCCAGGTTCAGCATCGAGGCAGCTTTTGCATTTGGTTTCAGTTGCTGCATAGATAGAAAATCCGGATTCATATAAGTAACTTGTGGCAAACGGAACAAGAAATGCTTTTGCTTAATCGGGCAAATTGGGAATTCATTCTTTATAAAAATTTAACCGAAATTCAGAACATAACTTACTTTAGAAAGCAATTTTCAAAGCGCTGTCTGACCTAATATCTATGAGGCGTTCATAATCAGTTACGTCGGTCAGATTTTTTTTTCTCTCGAAGTAACGGTAAATGGATTTATCACTCAGTTATACTCCTTCAGTGTTGATTTCCGGGCCGTTGTATGATTGTTTTATTATGCTTAAAATATATTAAGATAACACTACAGTAAAATCGCAATGTGATGAAAAATAATTTTCCAATAATTAGGATCACCTATTTATTTGTTACTGGACAAGTGGATTGTTTTTGCTGGAAGTATCCTTTCATTTTCAATGTTCCCGCGAAACCCCAAGGTCTTCGCGGAGCACAGAGCCAGGAAACTTTTGTTATAGAGCATGTAAAACCGAAGCTTGTTACGAGATTCTCTTCCAGTAGTGTGGAGATCTTAAATAGGAATGAAAATTAGATTCTTTCTATAGTTTTAATTAAATTTCTATCAAGACTGCATAGGCGTAGCCAGGGGGTGGTTTTGGGGGTTGTAACCCCCCATTGCAATGAAATTTTGTATATTTAACATAGGAATATATGAGTTGTAGCTCTGTAACCCTCCCTCATTGAGCCTATAACTCCCTTATGAATTTTCTGCCTACGCTTATGCAAACCCCAAGGTCTCCGCGGAGCACAGTCAAGAAACTTTTGTTATAGAGCATATAAAGCCGAAGCTTGTTACGAGATTCTCTTCCAGTATTGTGGGGATCTTAAATAGGATTAAATTAGATTAGATTAAAATTAGATTCTTTCTATAGTTTTAATTAAATTTCTACCAAGACTGCATAGGGCAACCCGGAGGTGGTTTTTAGGGGTTGTAACCCATTGCTATGAAATTTTGTATATTTAACATAGGAATAATCGAGTTTTGTTCATAACCCTCCTCATTGGAGCCTATAACCCTTCCTCCCTTATGAACTTTCTGCCTACGCTTACATGCAGACAGATTGTTTTAAAAATTTGAGATGTAGAATATTTATAATCCATTAATTAATTAAACAACGTTTCTATGTACCAATGAGTAATGTATGTTAATGCTATTTATGGGATTTCTTTGGCCTCATTTGGGAAAACTACGACACACAAGTACGTAAAGTTTATGAATTTAACTACAGTGCTCCTTCCGACTAAGAGACACTCACTGGACTAATAATTTTGTCCCTTAAACAGAGGTGACCCGTCTGCGGAGGTACATGTGTCCCTCTTCAAAGGGAATCAGTGATATTGTCCCTTAAATAGAGGTGGCATTTATTCTGAGGTGCCCCTTACGATGAGTAACACAGTACTTTAAGAGCTCATTCTAGTTAGATTTCTAGGAAGTGTCACACGAAATCAATTAACTTTGATTTTTTACTATTAGAGAATTATCCGTAAATATTTACTATAAGGAACATTAACTTGAATATTGTACATTAAAATTAACACTTACATTGTGTATTGTAGTTTATAATACTGATAGATTTCAAAAAACGGAGGAGATTTATCAAATAAATATCGCAATTTTTCTTCAGGAAAAACGTAATTCCAAAGAATTCCCCATGGTATGAATATCACAATTGTTTCACAGTTTATTATTAAGCAATTATTTTGCGAAGAAAAACCCAGAGACCAGTCGCCATTGTTTGAGTTCAGCTAAAGTTTAATTAGTTTTTCAGAGTCTTTTTAACAAGTTTCCACGTGAAAGTTTGAAGAATATTCTTGTTCTTAAGCTCATGAATATATGGCTTAAGACACTGTAATTAATCAAGAGAATATTACTATGCATAAAAAAAAGCTATACGTACTTATGTATTTTTTAATGAAAGGAAAACTTTACATTAGCATACGCTCGCGGCTGTACTTGTGTGGAAGTTCAGAACCCTTTTGCAATTTTAGAGCTTGCCTTACTTTATTTGTTTTTATATTATCTCTAAAACTTTTAGATTATCGCATAAACTCAGATCGTCCGGATTTGGGCTCATCGTATTGTGTAATGTGAAAAGAAAACCTTCTACAACGCAAAAATACAATGAAATAACAATGAAATAAAATGTTCATATGGGTGTTGATATCTTAAAGTGTTGCACACGCATTGAAAAGTCTCCGAATAAATTAGATATCATTATTAGTTTTAAACCCTGCAAACAAAACCGCACCAGAATTGTAATAAACAAATATATTCCATTAAATAAACTAAAACACATTAACACAGTTAAAATAAATACGATGGTTTATAGCTATTTCGGAACTATAGCTTCCGAAATAGCTATAAACCATCGCATTTATTTTAACTGTGTTAATGTGTTTTATTTTATTTAATATTTTGCGCAGTGTGTCGTTTCATCTTTACTAAAAATATATTCCTATTTGTTTTTGCATTTTCCGTGGACCTTATTAAAATATATTTGTTACCGGTAAAGTGTGAAATGCAGGCATTGTATAGAATGCATGTAGGTTTTTAGGCAAAGTATGAAATGTCTATTTTATTTCAATATTTTACATACTTTCCCTAGGCATTGTATAGAATGCCTGGACTTTTTAGGCAAAGTATGAAATATCTATTTTATTTTAATATTTTACGATTAATGACGTTTTATAATTTCGTGACAAGGCACGTGACTTTCAGTTAACGTGGTATCGTGTGCATCGTTTAACGTGCACGTGGCATCGTTATTACCATTGTACTTATCATCACGGTCCAGAAATATTTCAAGGGGGAATCACCGCCCTCTTGGATCCGCCACCAATTTTATTATTATTATTATTGCTATTATTATTACTATTATTTATTATTATTACTATTATTTATTATTGTTATATTACTTATTATTACTATTACTACGCTATATCTAATGATAACTATATTTATTATCTATTTATAAATTTATAGGTATTCGATAGAAACCTAGATGATTTTAGGCAAACTATGAATTGTTAATTTTATTTCATATTTTACATCAATAGGTAAATAAGTAATAGTACAAATATTAAGTAACAGCACATAATAAGTAATAGTACATAAATAATAGAATATCAATAATAGTAAATAAAGTTATTAAAGTAAAAAGTTAGGCAATTAATTAATAGTAAATAAAGTTATTAACCCAGTGGTAAAAATAGTAAATAGATGAGTACTAATAGTAATACTAGTAATATTAAATAATAGTAAAAATAAAAATAATAATAAACATATGGCGGATCCAAAGGGGGGCCATGATGCGATCGCCCCCCACCTTGACATGGAATTATATCATGGAAGTGAAATGAAAAGTCCGGACACTTGGGTAAAAAATGGGAATAGAAAATAAATGGCTCCGCTTCCTGAAAGATTTTGGAATCCGCCTTTGATAATAATACAGGCTGTTAAGTAATAGGAATTAAGGTATAGCATAATAAAATAAGTAAGAAGTAGATAATAATAATAATAAAAAGAGTAAATAAGTATAAAATAGTAATAATAGCATAATAAGTAAGTAATTGCAGACCTATACAATGTCTTGCATTTTTAGCCTGCATTTTACACCTTTGCCGGTATATACATTGACCTTTAAGTATTATATCTCATTTCCTATGAATTTTAACTGGGCATATAATTTGTCTTCTATCAAACTGTTGGAATACCAGTAAACGAACTATCAAACTGTGTTTTCTGTCAAAATTTTTATGAGAAGTCCACTCTTATGGCAAGCATACGACAGTAATGTATGTGCATTACATAGCGCAATTTTTATATATACTTTTAACTTCAAAAACCCACACTATGTTTAAAGTTTCTAATATTTGTTCTCCTTAATTAACATTCTGGCTCCTTGCAATTCCGTGGGGGTGTAACTGAGTAATAGGATTAGAGAACCGGAACATTAAACTCCTTGGGACAAAACTGTACAACCCGACAAAAACACTTTTCTGAAAATATATTTATAGTCCATTTTATCGTTTCCTTTAACCCAAATAACCGACTGAAAAGAGTTGGTGAAGCACGTAACCACACCCTAAACTTCGTCACGTGACTGTTCGAGAGTGAAATGTGGGTTTATATTTTTAGTATCGTTAATGGAATAATTCTTTTCACCAAAACACAAATTCACTAATGGAAGTCCTGAACTTCGAAATTTTGTCTTCTACGTATTATTACTAGGTTTTATTTAACTCCTTTTATTTAATAATGGAATGCACTTTGAGATTTAAGTTGATAGGTAAGAGTGGAAAGGTTAGCCGGTCACTTCACAATTGAATCATGGATTTATTGTTGATTGAATTGATTTATGATAAATAGACCAAAAGAGATTATTATGGAAAAAAAAACCAATCGATTTTCTTTGAAAACGTCACATTAGTTAAAAGTCGGTACAGAGTGTGTGTAATTGTATTATTTACTTTTTCACTTAGTATGAAATATTTATGTATATAAACTATCAATTTATTGCGACATTTCTATATCACATCGCTAATTATTAGAGTTGAAGTAGGCGCAATAAAGCTGGATTTAAATCCCCCTTCTGTAAATCGCGTTTTTATTTTTAACACAAATACAGAATTTATTAAAAATGAAAGATTAATTAAAAAATTAAAGATTAATTAAAAAAATGCGAGATTAATTAAAATTTTCGTAACCTTTTTTATTTATCTCTATGTAGGCAGTTTTATATATATTTTCATTTTGAAGAATTGGTTTCATTTTTGAATTCTCGAAACTATTCTTATAATGTATTTCGCAAGATCAGTGCGATTTTTCGTTTAGACATGAACACAGCATGTTTGTTCGTTATTTAATATTTTTTAATGGGAAGAATGGTCAACTCCAAAGGCTTTTTTGTGAAAACAATGAAGGGTAACTACTTGTATAATAGAAAAATGTGGGTTTTTCAGGAAAAATTTCCCTCTCTGTCTGTCCATATATACATATGAAGACGATGCATGAAGGGCGCCATCTTGAAGTTTTCGGGGTTCTGCATTTCCCTTTAGCAAGTGGGATTTATGACAGGCCAGGATTTTAAATTTTGTTGACCCACGACTCCCGTTACTTCTCATAAACTGGCGACGGCTTCCAAACACTTAAAAATGTTTAAAACACATGTTATAAATGTTTTCATGTAACATGTCATGTAAAATTTGAGTTAATCTCGCGACGCCTCAAGGAGCCGTGATGCACAGATTGAAATCCCCCGACATAGACAACGACTTGAAATACTAAAAACAGAACTCCGAAGCCAGAAAAAAGCATAGTATGCTTTTTTCGTCTCAAACCATAATAGTTAAAAACGCTATTTTTTCACTCACATATCATAAGAAAAACACAACGCTCTCTTAGGAGATGGACATTTTGAATTTAGCTACGATGTAGTATTTTTGTTGTATGAGTAATGGGTGGTATTTTAGTCAGCTTGCAATACTTTGTTACGGCTTTCTTGTGATGTCTAGTTAACTTGTGAGCATTCGTGTGTCGAAATTTAGGAGAGGCAGGCTAACAACAATCCGTATACCTTTTTATCATAATGCAGAATTTCAAAGGAGTATATTCCCATATACGCAGTGGTGAGTTGGAGCTGGTTTACACCGGCTTGGGAGAATCGGTTGTTAAAATATCTTTGAAAAGAAGAGCCGATTGTTAACCGTTTTACCATATGGCAGTGCTGTTCAATTTTTGCTCATGCAACCTTTTCATTATATCTCAGGATGTCAGCCCGTTTTCTTTATGCATCATCATCATCGTTATATTTAGGGTCTACCAATTCGAGTCCGCCATTCTCCCTTTGGTTGAAAACCCTTATTATATGATGGCAGTCCAATCAGGTTATTAGCGAACCTGTTGTAAAACTTCGTGCAATTCAATGAACTAGCTATTACAGTTTTGGCAATTTACTGCTGCATATATACAGATTTTCGATCTTGGGGAGAGCCACAAATACCCCTTCTTGTAACCTCTTTCTTAGTGGCCATATTGGCCATTTATTTTAAAACTAAAAATTTTTGATGAGAATAAAATTTTGTTTACTCCATTTAAACTATTTTATAGGACTAGAAGTGTAAAATACGGTTAATAAATAATTATAAATTACGGAGTTTTATAATTTTGTGTTCGCTTTATAGTTAGTTCTATGGTTAGTGAATAGCGTCAGAAGAAGCACTAGCCTATAAGTGTTACCGTCAAAAATCTCCGCTTTAAAATATTGTTAGTCCATTTTGTGAATGTTAGAAAATTTTTGCTATTTTTCTGAGAATTATTTTTCCGATGCCTGACATTTTTTAGTGCAATTTTAGGATATTTCAGTAAAATATTAAGTTTAAGTTAGCTTATTCGGGAATCTTAGTTATATAGAGTTTTTTAACAGCAAGTTAACTTTCAACCTCACTAACATATGAGTGCATTTTTGCATACAATTAATACGAGTAAATATTTTGATTATTGTTATTTTGTGAAATTTTAAAGATCAACACAATTTCAAATCTCTTTTTTTATCTCTTATATGATGACAAATGTATGAACATAATATGTAACTAACTATGATGACTTTAAATTAAGAAACAATTTTTATCAACGTTTTTTAGGCGTAGTAATAGTAACGCCGATGTTATGGCATGGTTAGATGGTGAAACGTTCGTAAAGAAAAGAAATGTTTTTTGCGTCTGGTGGGGCACGATCCCACAACCTTCTATTATCCAGGCTCTTACCAACTGAGCTACAGACAATAAACACCCAATCCCTTACGAACGTATTTAACGCGTATTTCCCGAAACCGGTAATTTTGCGGAATGGGGCAGTACATGGACTGCTATTTAAACCAAATTGCGAAGAGATCGGTATTAAATTCATTATAAATATGACGATTTTGCTCATGAAATAATTGGTTTTTGGAGAAAATTCGGCTCTTTTCTCGAAAAAAAGTAAGGAAATTAAACCTTCAAGAGAAACAAGGATCCAAACAGTATCTGTTAATATAAGGGCTAACATTAAATACTTCCCTTGATTCTTTTTACGGAGCGATCTGAACTCCAGCTCGTGGTTGCAGAAAACCTTAGCAAAAGGACAGTTACAAAGACAGATATCCTTTCTTCTTTGTATTACGAACTTAAGACCTACGTTATAGCAAATACCGACAGAACGTTGCACCTTAATGATCACAGTCATCTCGAGGGAATATTAGTACTCTCTCGGTAGAAAAGAGGAGAGGATTTAGCAACTCCCTGCTGATGAGAGGATTTAGCCATCTTAAAATAAGTAGTTGGTTTAGTGGGACTTCGTTTCGCAATAGCATCATCGAACAATAGGTTTTGCCAAGTGAAGTAATTTGAAGCAATTGCTATAAGACTGCAACAGTTAAACACAAAAGACGCATTTGCTACGAAAAAGTTAGAATGATTAGTCGTCTGCAAGTTCACCTTCACTGGTGTAGCTAGCCTCGAGGTAGGTGGGGTGGTATTGTGCCCACACCAAGGCTTCGCATGGATTATTGATTTGTAATTTTCGTTTTCCCGGGGTGGGGAGGGGAGACCAAGTTTTTTCTATGGAGGATTTTGTTATTGGTTGGCTGTATTTTTATGGCGCAAGGACAACAATGGTCATTCTGCGCCAAGCAAGGTGGGATTTTGTTATTCATATCTCCTTTTCCCTTATAGTTAGTTACGTCAATGTCCACTCTGTAATTCTTAAACATGGGAATTGAACAATTTCAGTAACATAAATGTTTGTCATCATAATCCTGCTTGTTTTATGTAGCAATGGCAGTACTGTTTTAAAGTAATTCTGTTTCAAACTTCCCTGACTTTTCCAAGTTTTTCAGATTAAATCTTTATTTCCAGTCGCTAATTATAGTAAACAACACACAATGCATTAAAATTTGTGTAATCAGAACAAGTTTAAAGACAATAAACTCTAGTAAATCAAGCCCCAAAGCCTTTGTAACTTCATTACAATGAATTTTCAAATACAAAAATTGTGTTACAAAAATGGGATTCTTTTGTATTAATTTGCAACAACATTTTCATTCGGCCCTTTTTGAGTTCATTATAAAAGAGTTTAACTATATAATCGCAAAGCTGATGCTTCATCTTCCATTCCATTTAAAGTGTGTATGACTATATGTTAGAGAAAGGTGACTGGTATGATCACAGTGTGTTTAGCAGAATTGCTGGCAAAAATTCAAGAATATTTCAAGAATTTCAAGGCTCATTTCTAAAAATTCCAAGCATCTCCCCTGGGAGGGGAAGGGGGTGCCAACCAACATCAAGTTTTGCATATTAAATATATTGGAGGTAAGGATAAAGCGCTTGAAAAACGCAATTGAAGGTGGTAAAAAAATCTTTTAAAAAATATAGACTATAATCCCATCTGCCGAAAAAAAATAATATTGTTATTATATTCATTTAAACAGGTAACAAAATCTGCTTTCTTGTCAGTACTTTTTCTTAAAATGATTAATAAAAAAAAAAAAAAAATTCATGAGCCGGGCAATATTTTTCAAAGGGGGTGGGGGACTGGCAAATCTAGTGGAAAGTCGATAAAATTAACGGATCTCAGGAAGTTTTGACACTTTTTCCTTACTGAATCCGTTAAACCTAGCGAGAAAAGAAATGGGAACACTGTCTCGGGAACAGGTGCTTGCAGGTGTCCGAAAATCGCGATATTTTGGGCAAATTGAATTTCCCTGACAATTCTCTGTTCGAGGTGGGTGAGGGGTTAGTCGCTGGTCATTCTGTAAATAAAAGCTCGGCCCTCCTGTTCTCCAAATCTCTTCCTTCCCAGGGAATAAGCAGTTGAGTAAGGATTATTTATGTTATCTTTATAGACACAAATTGCCATTAGATGCCTATTAAACATTGCAGAGGAGTCGTTTGCAAACTAAACTAAGAAAATATTCAAAAGTTGAGTCATTTGGAACATTTTCCGTAATTTTGAAGTAAGGTTGTCAATAATGGAGTAATGGGAGCTGAAAATCGATAATAGTTGGCAACTCCATTATACACAGTGTGTATCTATCGAAATTTAGATTTGAGTTGTGATGTACTATTTAATACGTTTTTATCTAATCCGATTTGAAAAATATCGTTTGGTTTTTTTATTGCTTTTTTTTTTATTTATAATGGATAGTTTACAGTGGCGAACAAAAACAAAGAGGAGAAAAATTTCCAGATGCGGACCGTAAAATTAAATATTAAATACAAATTTCAAGCTATTTACCGACTTTGCCGATGACTGGCCACCCTGCATAAAACCCCTACAGATTAGATAATTTAGCTAAAAACACTTTTTGTTTTTCAAGTTTTAGTTACATATTTGGCAAACATTTTCTCCTGAAAAATATATGGGCTTAATAATTTTATATAAATTATATTAGTTTTGGTGAAAAATGGTAACTTTTGGAAGAAGTTTAGTCAAAAGTACAAGTTTTTCAAAATTTTCAGTAGGTAATGTGGTATGAAAAGCACAGTTCAGGAAAATTATTTTAATAAGCTATTTATTATAACAATGACTTTAAAATTTCCCTGACTTTTTTTTTTCAGTCAGAAAAAACTTCCCTGACTTTTCCAGATTTTCTAGATCCGTAGACATCCTAATATTAATCGTTAGAACTCTATGAAAGAAGTGTTTTTATAATAATAATAACCGAGGGTGTGTGGTAAATGGATCCGCTAGTTGAAATCCAAGGAAACGGAATCTAACGGTCGAGTTCATATACTTTTCTATTAGTAATATATACTATACTACTAAATACTAACCACTATACACTTTTCTATTAATAATATTAAAATATATGTTATGCATAGTGCGAAACACATAATTTTTTTTAGATAGACACATACGCTTTTATTTGTCTGTATGCAGTGGCGGATTTCTAAGTAGGCATACAAGGCACAGGCCTAGGGGCGACACTTCTCGTGGGGCGGCATCAAAAAGCTTGAAAATAAAATTTTCCAAACTGGACAATGTTGAAAATAATGTTTCTTTTTAATTATTGCCTTGTTCCTCCAACAGCGATGATACAGGCGACTACTTGAACTCTTCTGCAAATAAAAACTACAGAATCGAAAGATAAATGGCTACGACAATATTGTTTATATTACAATATCAGATACTTCCCACCAGAAGCGGATTCATCTGGTATCAACACGTGGAAATTGCCATTAGTTGTTGATGTTAACTTTCTGACTTCGAGAAAAGCCGAACAGAAACGTTTTGCAGGCGTCATTAAAGGTAAACGAAATGACAGTTGATGTTGGCCATGGGCATTTTGCAACGTGAGCCGCATCTGGTATCTATCACAGTTACTGTGCGGTTTCGGGCTCCTATTTATTTTGGTAACACCCTCTTTTATAACAATTTATATTTATGATTGTGTTTGCTTCTTTTTTCTTTTACCAACCAGATTAAACCAAAGGTTCCAAGAATCCATACTGAAATTATTGTGGATTCAAAAAATGTCTCGAATTCACGAAGTTGGCGAATATGGTAGCAATAATTTTGAGTTGTATCTTATTAATTTGAATAATTATATGAAAAATAGCCGTTACATACGAAACGCTAAGAGTATGATATACTTTCTTTTTTACAAATATTCTTTTCTTTGTAAAGGTGGGAGGGGGCGGCAGTACAGGCTGTGCCTAAGGGCGGCAATTTTACAAATCCGCCACTGTCTCTATGTTATACTACGGATTCAAACAACATCTATCCGCTTGAATTTTTTAAATTCTCTTGAGAAGTGAAATTTCTACCTCTGCTTTAATTAAACCACTTCTTTTATAATTGTTCAGTCAAATTCGAATCATTCTAAAGATTTCATCCTTTGCGATTATCAAGGATTAATTACAGCTACAAAATAATTTCTTATAAAAAATCTCTCTCTCTCTCTCTCTCTTTATCCGATGGACAATGCTTTATATACTTACATAAAACCTTCAGTCAGAGATGCAATGAATAATGAAAAACGGAGGAAAGTTCAATTTTAGACAATTTTATTTCTAATACAGATGATTGAAAGTGTTAATCTTAATTAGAAATAAGGTTAATTAAAATGGCTCGCATTTTTTAATTCATCAATAGAAGATAGTTCGTCGATTCTCGGTAGTTAGACATTTCTGTGGAAAACTGTCTGCAAACATGATGTCGTAGGGAAAAAAATTTTTTTCCAGGTTTTTAGTAGCATTTCAGTATCTAAATAAGAGGCACTATTACGGATATTCCAAGAACCCAAAGCACTTTGTTCAGAAAATCTAGCGCTCTCTCTTTGGCAGAAGTCCCACACGCCTACGTAAAGTTTCAACGTATTTAAAGTAGGGAATTTCGTCGCTAGCTAATTAAGACGGGACGAACTATCCAAGTAAGGCTTCAGTAACACCCAGCATATAAATACTTAAAATGCAAATTATTTTAATTATTTTTAAAAATTGGAGACATAATTTCCAAATTCTTAAAACTTTTCGGTAGTTCTATATGGATTAGCTATATCATCATCATATTCAACCATTATCTATCCACTGCTGGATGAAGGTCTCTTCAAATGTTTCCACAATAGTCTCTGGGTAATTGGCTTCCATATATCTATCCTAACCTGCTTTATTATTTCATCCACCAATTTAGTTTGAAGACTTTTCCTAGGTTTTCGGTGATCAACTGCATACTGCGCTATAAATGGAATATAATTTTATATTTCAATTACATTTTTTTAAGTTCGTTGCTAAAACGTAGCGATTTACAAATTTGTGATTCCAGTTCTCGATGTATAGGTTTTCATTGTACTTTAATTATATATTACATTTTCATCACGTTTAAATATAAAATTATATATATATCGTTATTTACGAGGATTTTTTTTTATCCCTTAGATGTTTTAACTCGTTTGCACCTGGACACCGGATATACGTTATGGTAATATTCTATTAATAAAAAAATTACGTCATATCGTACACAATTATCGTTAATTAAATATAATAATTTATCAATCTGTTGATTAATTTGTTATAATCAATACAAATTAAAGTTGATGTGTTTATACTTGTACTATTAATAATTATTCAAATGATTGGTATCCTTCATTTCCTTTTTTTTACAAATTATATAGTAAGGTATATAAACTTTATGAGCAATGTAATTATGTTAGGCATATAAGTTACTATATATATAAAATAGGGTATATATTATTTTATAATTTAGCAAGTAGTTTTTAAAAATCCGAATAATATGATAGAGAAGGGAAAACATCTAATATTTTTATCTGAAAAACGTTATTTTAGCAATCATTACTATAAAAGTGAACCACACCTTATTATCATGAATGACAGAGTAAGGTGCCATGGTAAATAGCACGATAAAGAAAAATGCCAGAATTAAAATGACATTAATTGATCTTAATGTTCGTTTATTTGTATTTACCTCCAAGATTTCTATTACAGAAACGGAAGTTATAGAAGGAAATCATAAGAAAATTTTTAAATTTTGTAACTTTATCTTCAAAACAGCAAATGACTAAATAGTCTGTTATTTGTAATAGTGATCTTAATCTTTAAATAACAGTAATTCATATGGTAGCAGTAGAGGTGGCCAGTAACACCACCTTTTGCTAGTATTTGTTAAGTCTTTTTAATAATTTCTGCTCAAAAATTTTCCGTTAATCAAGTTGTCCTAAAAATGTTTTTTTTTTTATTTTATAGAGTATCTTTAAAATAAAGAGAGTACCATAATTTCTGCCATATCTCTAGAGTGGACAAACTAAACTTTTTCTCCAACTTCAAAACAATAATTCGACTTGATTAGCTCTTACTTTTCTAGCGCTTGCCAATCAGTTTCTACACACCAGATTAAGCCACGGGACCTCGTGTTTTGTGGATTGATTTTTACGTCTTTTAAGTCTGAAACCACAGTAGTGGCGAACTGTATGTTACTATCAATGCGAGTGGTTCGTTGTAAAAACAAATTCACACAGTAACAGTAGATGCAGTTAAAATAAATAAACGTGAGCCATGTAAGTTACATCAGTAAGCTAATAAATAAATGTGAAACAGCGATTTACTTTTGAAAAAAAAAGAGATATATATGTTAGCAACAGGATATCTAAACTTCTAAATATCAACTTCAATTCCCCAGAAAAAGGTCTACAAAGCGAAATGAATAATAGTGTTCTTGGCTATTATCAAAGTAACAAACGAAAAAATAAGCACGCCGTCTTGAATTTTATGCAAGCCTTAAGAAATATTCAGAAAATAAATTGACACGCCGCGGAGAAAGCTAATGAAAGCACATAAATATAAAATAAAACCCATGTGACTGCGCAATATAAATTTAAACCTTTAAAATATTTCCAGAAAAATAAAGCGGAAAATCATAATACCGATATAAATATTAAAAATAATGATTTAAAATCTCAAGATGCTATTTAATATGCCGAGAAATTTTTAGGGTCAATATCCCATTTTTCATTTGTATCTACAGCAAATGTAACAAGTCTTAGAGACATTGCCTTAGAACTACCACACTCATGGAAAAGGTAGAAATGATCTACTTAACAATATAATGCAAAATCATTCAACTTACAGACTTAATATCAGTCCACACGTTTCGAGAAGGCACCAACTACGTTCCTGTTGATTCCATAGCAGACTCATCTTGAACTAGTGCACCTTTGTTCAGAGGAACTAAAAAATAGCATAACCAGCGTGTTTCGCCACCTTTTTATGATCTCAGTTTCGTGGCCTTTGTTGTCCATTTGGAAGATTTCCATTACGTTTGCTTTATATTTCTTTTCGAATGACACACTTTTCTAGGGACCGCACGATACCAGGAACCACCTGAGTACATGTTGGTGTTTGCTTTTCCCCCCCGCAATCTTTTGTGGAATTGTAACACCATGCTGGAGAAGCTGAATGAGCGACTCTTCCAACGGGGTGACGCTACGCCTCAGCACTTGAACTCTCAATCACATTAACATATGGTTCGCGGAATCTCCTGCAGAGTAATTGCGATCGTTTATGCACTGGTAACAGCACTTTGATACATTTGGTTCCTTTACGATTACGGTCACACCGTACCTAGGCAAAGGATTATAATTGAAAAGTAAATGCTTAAGACGCGTTATTTCCACTTATGGTAACAGGATTAATAAACACAGCAATGACGCTCACGGGTCAAGTCAAAATTAACTTATGTAAATAAAGGTAAATTTGTTTTTGAAAACATGTGGTCATTCACTTTTCAAGGACCTTGTATGTAACTCCTTTGGAAAAGAATTATTAGCAGCCTCTTCCTTATTGCTTCTTATTTATTTCTTTAATTTATACACAAAGCAGACGGAGGAAGCCCGTTGAACTATCAGAGATGCTATTTCATAACCACAAAGGTATAAAGGCGCAAAGCATTTCGTTTTACTCCAACTCTTACTCCTAACTCGGAAATGACGTTTTGCAGAATAGTAAATAGATTTGCAGCCGAATAAAAACGAGTCTTAGATAACAAAGAATTGCCTTCTGATATAGCAACAGAAGCTCTCGGAAACGAACAGCAATATTCTCCCCGTTTTTTCTTTTGCTCTAGGAAAGCACATTTGGTTAACATCGATATGACAATTTCAGGGTTTTCCAGACGACAAGTGGTTCGCAGGTTGCATATAGCCGAGACTTATTTTATATGAACAGAGAACGCAATGTATTGGTGGTTTTGAGTTTCGTTTATTTGAAAACTTACTTGATGTATGATATTATTACCCTCCGCAGGGATAACACAATTGCCAAATATGGTCAACACAAGAAAGCCTCCGGGGCGAGAATTTTGTGAGTTTTCGTGGGGGAATTTATTATACTATAATTTTTGCCACCCACGTTTTAATTACAGCTCAAACTAGAGCTTATGTAATTTTGGAGAAAAAGAGACGCTTTCCCCATCCTGGATTCGAACCAGGGTCCCTCCGTTTAGTCCGAGCGTTAGCCAGGAGTTATCCCTGTGAAGGATAATAATATCATACATCTTTATATACGGAGAAAGAGAGCGTTGTTTCCTGTCCTCATTCGTCTAGCGGTCTAAGACACTCCGGGCTAAACGGAGGGACCCTGGTTCGAATCCAGGATGGGGAAAGCGTCTCTTTTTCTCCAAAATTACACAAGCTCTAGTTTGAGCTATATATACGTGGGTGGCAAAAATTATTGTATAATAAATTCCCCCACGAAAAACTCACAAAAATCTCGCCCCGGAGGCTTTTCTGTGTTGACCATTATTTGGCAATTGTGTTATCCCTGTGAAGGGTAATAATATCTTACATCCTCATATACGGAGAAAAATGCGTTTGTTCTTGTCCTCATTCGTCTAGTAGGTCAAGACACCAAGGGCTCAATGCGTTGACCCTGGTTCGAATCCAGGATGAGGACGGCGCCTCTTTTTCTCCAAAAACAATAAAGCTCTAGTTTGAGCTAAATATACGTGGGTGTAAAAAAAATATATTGTATAAACTTGTTGATGTACAAGACCATTTAAAAAATTCTTTTTACCATCTGATTAAAATTTTTAATAGAAAAAATTTTAATAGAAATTTTAATAGAAAAATTTTAATAGAAAAATTTTAATAGAAAAATTTTAATAAAAATTTGTTCTATAAGTTGAAATACTGTCCAAATTTATATTATTACTATGAAGTTGCGTACAAAATTCTGAATAGTATTTTAATAGTAGAATGACCAGTATACTAATATGCATAGTAAATATTACTATATATAGGAATAGCGTTTGTCGTATAAATATTTTTCCGTGGTATTAGAGGATGCTATACACTCTTATAATAATTAAAACGAAAGGCGTTTTAAAAGAATATTCAAATTTAATTTATAAACAATTTCTATAGTAGATAATGCTGTAGGAAAGTACGTTATGAACTGTAATTTTGTATCGCTATTTTCATGACTAAAACTAACGTATACGGAGTACAATAAAATCGGTATTAAAGCTCATTATAACACACAAGACACTTTAATTTCTCAAACTGAAATTAAACACACAATCTTCAGTTTTTCTTTTTACAGATCCATATAAAATGAAGTTAAAAAATAAAAGAAAGGACTTATTTATATTCGACTTTAAAGCCTTTACATAAGCAAAAGCGAAAAATAAATTGGTAATTCTTCATTTTTCAATATCAATATCTGATAAATCAACTGGTTGCAAGGTATATTAGGCGATGTTTAGCTCAGAGCTGGGAACATATTCATTCTACTTCAGTGGTTCCCAACTCAATTTAAGCCGCGGACCACTTTTCCACTTCAATTGTACCCGCGGACCACTTTGAAAAATTCGCTATTGCCCCCCATCTCCTTAAATGAAAATTTAACATTGAAAAGATGCAAGGTAAAGGTCCATTTAGGTATCATTTTCAAAACTCAAGTCATTAATCGCCCCCCGAATGACCTTTAAATCCGTCCCTACACGAGTTGACTGCAAGACCTTAATAAAAAAGGGAGCCGCGTCTTTTTTGGGGAAAAGATGTAGACGTATAGAAGTAAACAAAGCAGTGTTTCATTTTTATATTTAATTTTAATATTTAATAATAATAATTTTATATTTTTTTTAGTATTTTATTATTTATATTATATATATTTATATTATTTCTGTCTTTAGTATTTTTTTCAATAATTTTTTTTTAAATACTTAATGACCCGTCTCGCGGACCATTTGGGACTCTTTCGTGGATCACCAGTGGTCCACGGACCACCAGTTGGGAACCACTGTTCTAAATTAAGAGACTTTTAAGGCAAGTTTTGTTCCTGTTCTTTTGAAAAAAAATAACATTAAATTGTTTTTAAAAGGTACAAAAGTATTTGTGTTATACAGAATATTAGCATTTGTATTTTATGCAAATCATCCGGAATCGACGTTCTTATTTTATTCTAAAAAAGTACTAGAAAGGACATTTGTTTTTTCATACAGAGACATTTCAAGATAACGGGAACAAGATAACGGGAACATTTCAATAAAGATAACATTTTAAGACCATTATAATAAAATCCCATAACAAGCTTGGCAAACCATGTTATTTAAACTTAATAAGAAATGGCGATGGTTGGTGCAGAATAAACTAGTTCATCACATTTGGTCTAATTAGAGACACTTCATATAAGAAAATGGAGGATATATTATTATACCACTATTTCCAATACTATAATAATATACTATACTATATTATTATAGTATTGGAAATAGTGTTATTCATAAAACGTATTTTGAAGGATAAATCTATAGAACATTTATCAGCTCTGATATATAAGATATACTGTATTGCTTTTTCATCAGTATTTATTAAATATTCAATCAATGTTATATGTATCTGGTGATCACATGAAAAACCACAGAAATAAGATTGTCAGGTTTTCGTAGTCTGTGGCTAGCTAGCTCAGAAATAATGACGTTGGGATACTGCTTGTCAGTGAATTAGCATCTCTGGATATTTGTCATTATATATTATGGTATTTCAGACTTATTAGGTGTGATCATCACCCCAAAAGCATACAAGATAAACAAAATATAAAAGAACCACAAATTATAATTACATTATGAGCATGTTTTTTTTCAAATTCGCTTCTGAAGAAGCGGGAGGGGAAGGAACTTCGTTTAAAGTCCTGATAAGATGATGATATGCCTCCTCACGAAAGACGAGTGCTTTAACAAAACCGCAAGCATACTTATAAAAGTAAATTTGAAATAGCACTTTATCATCTGCGGTTACTCTGATGAAAAAACAATTCTAAGTCCATTAATATGTGACATTTGGAGTTTCAGGAAAAAAATTAATTGTCGCATGAAGGATTGGCGGATTGTTTGAATTTTATGACGAAAGGGTATCACAGATCCCCATGCGCTAAGTATTACAAGAGCTTTGAAAGAGAAAAGAAGAGGTGATGGACCAGGCCCCCTCATCTAGACGCTTGTTACAGGGGTAGCGTGGCTAGAGCGGACGTGGCCTGTGCGGACAGATGCAGGTGCAGAGTGGCTAGTAAGGACAAGAGTTTCCCCTTTCTCCTTTCCCCCCTTAGTTGGGTCCGCAGGCGCTCTGGGGTTCGTCGTCGCTGGAGCGGGACCCTCCTACAAAGTTTCTTTTCTTTTTAATTCTAAAATGACACTTTAAAGTTGGCTTTTCTCCAATTAGAATTGTACCCAGTTCTCATTTTTTATTGAACCCTAAAACGATATGTTTACATTTAGTTTTTTAGTACTTTTATATTTATCACTAAACATAATAAACATTATAGCAATCGTTTATAAATTTTATTATCAGTATGTTTAATAAAAAATGTGAAAAAACCCCACGAAAATTTAAATACAATACTGTTGGACATCCATATATCGACGCTGATGGTTCAATGATAACAATAAATCGACACACAGTGGCAAAGAGAAATTTGCGTACGATAGCGAAATTTTTAAATTAATACACATTACTTAAAAAAATATTCTTTGCAAATTTAACACACATCCTTTAGGACGCATTCTCAATAGATTTTTTTTTTCATTTCTTTCGAAATCTGAGCATTCAGAAGAAGTCAAATGAAATAAAACAAAAAATACTTCGTCTTATGTCAACGGATTAAGATGACATATCAACTAGTCCAGGTATTCTGCATTAAAAAACAAAACCTGGCGACTAAAATTAAATTTTCCAAGTTGTATAAAGGAACAATTTAAGCAGTTAGAATATTTTTGAATACAATATAATGAAAATTCCCCAAGCAGTCCTCGTGTTAATGAGTACGCTAAGCCACAATTGCGTGGTTAGTGATTAAGTTAGGATGCGATAGATTATTAATGTTAAAAATCGGAGACGTATCAAAAAATCAAGTCTACGATCCAGTACAGGCGGTCCTCGACTTTCGTACAATTCGCTATTTCGTAAGTATTCCGTGCTGTAATAACGTTTCTGTAAAATGAAATTGACAAGGAAGAGGGGCCTATATTAAAAGATTTTGGAAAAATTATAACATACGGAATGCAATAAATATTTTTGGGAAACGTGGGCTGAAATAAAAGGGTCAATAATGAGAAGTTTTTGAAAAAAAAAGTATGTCCACACATAATGAATGATCTTGTGGTCTTAGAAGAAACTACTGAAACTATAGCAACTGAAATAGTTAATATAATGAATTGAATTTATATGCCAACAGCGCAGATATTGGTGAGTTAAAACAATCTCACTCGGAATCTTTGTCAAATGAAGATTTGATTAAATTACAAGAGATGAGTGAAATACAAAATGAAGGTGAAGGACCTGAGAACAAACACACTGTTAAGACGTTGATGATCAAGAATATGAGCGAAGCCTTTATACATCTTGAAAGATTTTTGACTATCACGGAAGAATGCGATCCCAATGAAGAACATATATCTCATGTACGAAGAGCAGTAGAAAGAGATGCCTTAGATGTCGTAAAACTCTGTATCAAGAAATGAAAAAGAGAAGTACAATTCAACTATCTCTTGATAAATTTCTGAAGAAAACACCATATATTATATGGTGTTTTATAATAATAATAAAGTATTCTTCATTACGTACACTAGTATGTATAAAATTAATTAAATAATAAATATTTTAAAAACACCGATTTTTTTTTTTACATTGATCTACTTTCGTATATATTTTTAGAAAACAATTACGTACGAAAGTCGTGGATCGCCTGTATATTATAAATAGATATAATGAACTGAAAATCCTTCAAAAATTTTATATTTAATATTTTTTCTTTACTTTGTTAAAAATGATCTTATTATGCAAATATGGCGGCGGCGGACGGAGAGGGTCGCAGCTCTTTTGGCTAATATGAAAGTGGGTAGCGGCTTGAAAAGGTTTGGGAACCACTGTCTTAGATACTACTAACTGATGGTGCCCCAAGAAAAGTTTTATTCTTGAAACAGAAATGTTGTTCAGAATAAGCGATGTTTATATTTCAAAATAAGCATAGGCCTACATTACCAGAACTCATCTTCAAGTTCTTCAACTCCTATACAAACGATGTGTTCAAATGAATCGGTGACTTCTCCTGAATCTTCCTCTCTCTCTTCAAACATATGTCGAATGCCGCAATTTTTTTAAAATGATCTTGAGTTATTACACTGACTGCAAAACTTTCTTTTTCAGTTTGGTTCATTTTTCCGATACAGCCAATTTAAATAAATGCCTTTTTCGTAATTACATAACAGATCAAAGATTTAAAATTTCCTAGCCAAATAGATAAAAGTTTGCGATTAAAATGGCTCAAAAATTTTTTTAATTCGATTAATGTTTCATACGCATCTTGAAACACGGGTTTTATAAATAATTTTTGCAACAAACGTTTACGGTATACAACTTTGACCTTAAAAATTATTCAAATTCGTAAACGAAAGAAAACACAAACATGCCATTATTTTCGAAAGCTCAATAGAAATACGTTTTCTACTTTTATGACCTATTCGATTCTTATTTTCAGGGTTACAAATAGAAAATCAAATAAACGAGATTTAATTGTATTTGATGAGTAATAAACTTGAAACCTAGTGTAACTAGGTTTCAAGGTTGTTTTCGCTAAGGTTGATTTCCAGAGTTTTGGGAAAGGCGATACTATCTTTTTGAATTCACTACTATGACTTTCTCATAACTATATCCCGGATAATATGTACTAAATCTCACAAAGTATGCTCTAAAATACTCTAAAATACGCATTTGTACACACCCAAAAGATTTAAACATGTACTTAAAATATAAAAATATGCACTTAAATATTTTTTAATTTATTTAGAGAACAAGTGTCGTAAGTCTTAAAATAAAAGATTGATGTTATTACTAACTAGCTGAGTAGAAATATGATATATAACATTATGTTTCATAAAGTATGATTTGCATTATATCATATCACAACTTTTTTGTCGACATTCTGAACAATTAATCCTTTTCTTCTGTTATTTAATAGCGTGTATGCCAAAAAAATCTTTCCTACTGAGGTTATTGAATAGAATTTATAAAAATTTACACGTAGTTTATAATGGATAGTCTATCCGTAACAGAATAACAGAAACGTCTATTATTGGTGGATAATAGTGCTTAATTTTACTCTTACGTGTAAGTGTTTGTTGTGTTTAACCTGACCTTCGGTTAATTATCTGCCTAACACAATAGAATCTACCGTCCCTCTGCTAACAAGTTTGTCTAATTTAGCTACGAAAGTGACTACATTTTTTGACGCCTCAGGATATAATTATACATGTACATTTACGAGTCAGGTTTCCTTTGTAATTATATAGGAGTAAAAGGAAAGTTTAACTTTATCCCTTATCGTTGTGTGAAAATTTTCCGCTAGAAGAATAATATAATTTTTAAAATGAGTGAAGCCTTTGAAATATGCGTTTATTCCGAAAATTCAGAGTTTTTATGCACTGACGCCGAAAAGAGATAAAATATGAAATTACACATGTACATATGTATTTGCATATAATCCGGACTCTACTTATAACGTTATTTAGTTAAATGCAGCAGCATTGCCAAATTCATAATGATTTAGCTTATGGCAGCCATCAAAAACATATACGTAGTCATGTAAAATGTCTTCTGAGATGTTTCTATTACTGATTGCATCAAGCTTGGATCCAGGGGTGCAGGGGCCGCGCGCTCCTTCCCAGAATAATGTATTTACATGTATTATTACTTACCCATATCTGGCAACAAATTTTACATAATACCTTTAAATTGGTTTTCAAACTTCGCGCCCACTCCCCACGAAAGAAATGTCTGGACCCGCCCTCGGATTACATCGATATAAGACCTAAGGATGGTCAAATTTAATACCAAAATAAAATGTTGGCATTCTCCATCTTCCTTTCATTTTCAGGTTCGCTAACATTATTAAGCTTTATATTTAAATTATATACCAGTAGGTTTTGCAGGCCTGTAGCCAAGTCGGGGCCAGCAGGGGCGCGCCTCCATTTGCCCCATCGGGATATTTATATATAGCAATAATAACACAAAATATTGAAAATTATTAAAAATTATTAAAATTAATAATTTATAAAACTGTTTCTATATATATTTGTATAAACGGTTTTTATATAAGTCTTCCTCCCTAAAATTTAAAATACAAACCTTCATATATGCTAATATTACAGTATTTGTAGTTGCAATAAACTAAAAAAAAGCCAGCAGACAGGCCTGAAGTTGTGGGTAAGTTGCTTTTGTGAATCTCGGATTTTGATCTCCCTTTTTTTTCCCACATATTCTTACTTTTTTCTCAACCTTGCGATGAAAATATACAAGTAAATGGGGAGCTTAAAATCTCGGGCATGTTATATAGTTTGCTACTTTCAAAGTCAAAAGTCTATTGTTGTCAGAGCCGATCCCATTGTGGGAATACTGCCCCTGTTTTATGAATCACAATAGGGCAATTTATCAGCCGGCCAGACGACCCAGTCCGTTTCTAACGCAAACAAGATATATCATGGCGTTATGTCTTGTCTGTGTTAGGAAAAATAAGGCAGCTCGCATCACGATAAACTCAATTGCTCCTAACAGCACGCAGTAAGACAATACGTGAAGAAGCGACTACGCATTTTCCGAATTACTTGGCCATTTTCTACTCCAAGAAACCGGATACACAAATAATTCCGGAAGAAAATGATCTCCGTCATAAAGTTTCGCGTTTGATTATAGATAACAATACTTTTTTATGCCCATGGAGTTTATGGTTGGGAAATGCTAGGATCTATCCTTACGCGAATGACAGGAGTAACACGTAGCAAGCCGATTTCCGAAGCTTTGATTTATCCGTCAGAAGGAACGTCGTATTTAGCCAATTCAGGTCAATAACGTGGGTCGATAGCGTTCCATGTTAGAACGCAGCGCATGAGGTAATCCTTGTTTCGTGAAGATCCCGGACAAGATAATTTACGGGTTTCATAGTTTTAACGTAAAAGTAACACAAGTTTTCGCGAGTAAAAACATCGCGTATGCGAGCCAAAAGTAATTGCTAACACAATGGAAGTCATGGCATCTGGCTATTTTATCTAGGTAGAAATGTTTTCGTTTTATTAGATATCTGGACGAGTTGGCCATTTTTTTTATAGGGCATAAGGTTTTCTTTTTGAATATTACTTTTTGTAGTTTTGGTGTTTTAGAGGCGACTGTCTTGTGGAATATAAAGAGGACTAGAAAATGTTGTAGAAAATAGGTCTTAGTGAAATTTAAAAAAGATTATATGATTATATTTTTTACATTTTTGGCTCACGGACGTCCACCGGCGGAAACACTGGTTTTTATATGATCACTGAAGATAGGCAACAAGGAGGACATCTAGTCTTCGGAGGCTGACCATTCTGAGTTTGTGGAGTTCTGTGCGCTGGAGTGATGTCAGTTGTCTAATATGGCGCCTCCTGTTGAATAACTGAAAACTATTCACAATTATCTGACAGTTTGATTGCCGTGCATCGAAGGGTCGAAGGATTAAATGGTGGGCACTGGATTTTTTTTAAAATCTATTATTTCAAATTTTACGTAATAGAATTATACCTTTACAGATTAAAATAGCTTAAAATATTTAAATTTGAAAAAAAGACATGCTTCTAAAAAAATAGAGAGCCGCAAAACTTTTCGTGCAAATGATTTTAAAATTTCATTGCCAATGAAAGCATCGGGGATTTCCAGAGTGCATGAGACTCTTCCTGTTGCCAATATAAAGAGCGCCGTTTGCGCAAACGAGCTGGTTTTTCTGTTTTAACTGGTTTTTCTGTTTTAACTGGTTTTTCTGTTTTACCTGGTTTTGCTGTTTTAACTGGTTTTGCTGTTTTAACTAGTTTCGCTGTTTTAACTAGTTTTGCTGTTTCATTATATAATCGATTAGGATGCATATGTTGGTGGTACGAGCAAGTTTGAGACAGGTCGCATTAAAAGTCTTAAGAGAAGCGGAGTGGAATATAGACCTGTCAGTTGCTATCTTCATTCTTGTGTGACGATCTTTTGTGAGCGACGTGACAGTAAGATAACATTGGCGGCAGTTGGTTCAACAGGGTACATACTAGTGATGGACTGAACTGTTACTTTTGAATAACACGTTCCAACGTTCCTGTTCCAACCAGAGATCAGGTTGCAATCGTTGGTGACCCTGAGATGCATGGGCACCCATATGAGGTGGAGAGGGGTCTCGAGTCCCCCTAGCCGTTCAAAAATTTGATTCGCCCGAACCTGCTATGCATTTAGTTTCAAAGGTTTTACAGTCACATTTTAAAATAAGGTACTTTTTAGCTCATTACTAATTGTCAAGCAGTATCAATTATTTTTGCAGCATTTTAGTATCTTATACATTTACTAAAATGTTTGACACAGCTTTAAGCAGGAGGTAATAATTTTTCTCAGACCCCACACACAAAAGTACTCATATGAGCGCCCATGCTGTGATGTAAAAATTAGCATGTTTGATTAAGGCTGTTTCTTAAAATGCTTGCTCTTGAATGTTTCTTCCCCTTTTTGTACGTGTGCTGCTTCGTTTCACAGAACCAAACTGCATTGATTAGGGGGGGAAATTATAATTCGGAAAAAAAACATGCGTTTCCATGTCGGGAATCGTACTTGCTATCCTGTATTGAAAGCAAAAGACAAAAAAAAAAAAGAAGAAAAAAAATTCATTATCCAATGTAAGTAAAAACAATAGTATGGAAATCTGAATACCTTTTGTTTAATTTATCATTAAATGTAGTCACAATAATAAGTGTGTGCAATCATGTACACAGCTCAAAATTGTATGTACATATATATAATGAAAATAATGCATTATAAAAAAATTGCTCAAGATGTTTACAGGAATTTGTGTATTAATGAAAAAAAATGAGTTTGGAGAGATATTTGATATTGCCTTATCGTTATGATGCCATATACACATATATACTTATTGGAACATATACTCATTTTCATGGGTAAAAATTAAAGATATGAAAATACTAGCCCTAATGCATTCAGTTTCATTTTAGGCATTTGTAAAACGAATTCTGAATGAACAAATCGCCAATTATGGTACTCTTTGAAGCAAAATTGCGCCGAGTGAGCAAATATATAAAACGTCCTGTCAGAAACCAGTCACCCATTACATTCATTCCCTAATCACAACTATAAGAAGTACACACTACAAGGAAACTTTGGAATTAGCCTTTAATTTTTAATTTTTGCTGTGAAAATATTGAATAAGCTTTGGCTTTTTTGACTGTGAGAGGTTTTTGTTTTTTGTTTTTTGACAGCTTTGAAATCAGATTTTTGGCGGTGGTGGGTTTTTTTTTGTTGTTGTTGTTTTTTAACAATTAACAACGTTTGTATAATGGTTGCATATCATTTCTATATCGCTATTACA
>QLNU02005634.1:0-24165 GCA_006491805.2 Dysdera silvatica | reverse complement strand
GTGGCGATCAACTCATCGAATTTGCAGAAGCTGAAAACCTTAGCATCATGAATTCATTTTTTAAGAAGAAACCGCAAAGAAAATGGACATGGAAACACCCAAATGGGGGAACTAGTGAAATTGACTATATCCTGGCAAACAAGAAATCAATTATTGAAGATTGCAGCGTACTGAACAGATTTAATACTGGAAGTGATCATCGAATGGTGAGATGTAAAATGCACTTAAATACTAAACTAGAAAGGCAGAAGCTCATTAGGAAACAAGTATGTAAGAGGGTGGATTTAAAGAAATTAAAAGAAAATACCGAGGCATTCAAGTTGGAATTAAAAAATCGCTTTTCTGCACTGGAAGGACTTATTGAAGAAGTTGACATCTCAGAAGCAAATGAAAACATTGTTAAGACAATAATTGAAACTGCTGGGGAAATTGGTGGTGTAATATGTAAAAAGCAGAATAGCAAATTATCTGAGAAGACGAAACAACTCATGAAAAGGCGAAGACTTATGAAGGTGGACAATCAAAATACCAGTTGCAAGATCGAGTATGTAGAACTTTGCAAAACTTTGCGCAAAAACATGAAAGAAGATATAAGAAAATTCAATTGTGAGTTAGTAAGGAAGGCCATTGAAAGCAACAAGAGCCTTAGGGTTGTTAAAGGGAGTTTGTCTATTGGGAAGAAACACATCATTGCATTAAAAGGAGAGGATGGCACTGTAACAAGAAATAGGGAAGAAATACTTAGAAGAGTTGAAGAATTCTACAGAAAGCTGTATGAGGGAAACAGTGGATTAAACGAAGACTCTGAGATAGTCGAAGGAACAGCTCCTAAAATCTTAAAAGAAGAAGTAGCATTTGCAATAAAAAGTATGAAGAAAGGAAGATCCCCTGGCGATGATGGCATTACATTAGATATCTTAAAAGAAGCTGGAGAACATGTAGAAGACATACTCGCAAAATTCTTTACCAAATGCCTCAACAGTGGTAACATACCAAACCAATGGGATTCTGCAACAGTAATTCTTTTGCATAAAAAAGGTGATAAAGAGGATTTGAAAAATTACCGACCAATTAGCTTGTTACCTGCTATTTATAAAATCTTCACAAAAGTGCTAACACATCGCCTGCAGAAAAAATTAGATGCAGCTCAACCAAGAGAACAAGCTGGATTTCGAAGTGGATTCAGTACAGTGGACCATATTCAAGTATTAAGAGAATTAATTGAAAGAACACATGAATATGAACTTCCATTGTGTGTTGCATTTATTGACTATGAGAAGGCCTTTGACTCTATTAAAACATCAGCAGTCATCAACTCTTTAAGATCAACAGACATTGAGGATGTGTACATTGACATGGTGAAACGTGTGTATAAAAATGCAAGTGCAAAATTTCGGTTACATAAAGATACCGAAGCTATCAAAATTGGTAAAGGTGTGAGGCAGGGAGATACCATTTCTCCAAAACTTTTTACTTCAGCTTTACAGATGATTTTTCAGCTGATAAATTGGAATAACAAGGGAATAAAAATAAATGGTGAATATTTAAATCATCTGCGGTTTGCTGATGACATTGTTATTTTTTCAACGAACCCATCAGAACTCCAAGACATGGTACAGGAGCTCTCAACTAGAAGTAAAGAAGTTGGACTCAAGATGAACCTACAAAAAACTAAGATCATGTTCAATAATTTTGTAGAGGAAACAAAAATACAAGTTGACAACATTGAGCTAGAAATTGCTGATTCATATATTTACCTTGGCCAGCTGATTTCAATGGATGGCAACATTATGAAAGAACTCAACAGACGTATTAAACTTGGCTGGAGTGCATTTGGAAGAAACAGTTTTATCCTGAAGGGGAAATTGCCTTTGTGTCTAAAAAGAAAGGTCTTCAACCAGTGTGTATTGCCAGTCCTCTCTTATGGATCAGAGACATGGAGTCTAACAGTTGGAGCAATACGAAAGTTACAGACAACGCAAAGGAGCATGGAGAGGTGCATGCTTGGAATAACTAGGAGAGATCGAAAAAGAAACACTTGGGTGAGAGAGCAAACTAGAGTAGAGGACATCATTGTTAAAGTAAAAGGGCTGAAATGGCGATGGGCTGGGCATATTGCAAGAAGAACTGATCAACGATGGACAACAGAAATTCTGAACTGGATTCCAAGAGACCACCGAAGACCTAGAAAACGTCCTCAAACTAGATGGGTGGATGAAATAAGAAAACAGGTTGGGGTGACGTGGAAACGAATGGCCCAGGATAGACTTGTGTGGAAAGCATTTGGAGAGACCTTCATCCAGCAGTGGATAGATAATGGTTGAATATGATGATGATGATGATATATACATAAATGAAGAATCAATAAATTTAGGCAGATCATAGCTGGTCTGAATTAGAAGAATTGGACCTGCGATGTACATTGATTGGCGTTATGAGCCAATAATCATGGGTTAAAGAGTGTTTTAAGAATCCAACATTCCCCATTCAATGCAGACATTATACAGGAAGACCTGTTTATTTATAACCATCCATGTAGCAGAGATTAAAACACATTTTTTGTTTGAAAAAGACAAAAAATAGAAAGAACTAGAAAGTCCTGTATACATCTCACATCAAAGTAACACTGTTGAATAACTTACAAGTAGTAATTCAACAAACTCAGTTCAAGTAATACCACAAATGTAAAAAAAATATAGATGAATTTATTCAGTGTCAGAATTTTTTTTATTTTTAAACATTCTTAGCCGAGTTTTTGCAAACATATTTTATTAATAATAAAATAGGAAGTGGTTAAATTACCTTGTAATAGCAGTAATGTAGAAATTAAATTCAAACTCGTAACTAAAAAGATAGTATATGATCAGTTAAAGGCAGTTTTGAAAGTGTTTCCACATCTTATAAACTAAGCAATACCAGTTATCCAAAAGAAATAAACAGGTGCTTCCGTCTATATTTGAGAACTGCGATTAGATGTATTTAATTGCAATGATTATTCTTTATAAGAAACATTTAAGATTTCTTTCTAGCGATGAAATTTGCAAATGTTTTATTTATATAGTTCATTGGAAAACCATTTAAAACGAAAGTTTTTTTAAAAGATCTTAAGCCTTCAGAAATGGCTTCAACACTATTTGAAAGCACTTTCTGTCTGAAGAGTTCACCTAAAATCAAATTTTTTATAACATGTTTTCTGAGACATGTGTCATATTGCAAGTACTGAACAAAAGCAAATGAAAATTGTTTTCTTTTATCGCATATTTGAAAGACAAATCTATTATTTTCATTGATAGTAATAAGTAGATCTAAAAAGTGAACTCGAATTCTAGATACAGAGGTATCTTTCAGTGTTCATCCTGAGGGATAAAAATCAAGACCCAATTGATGCTCCATACCATAGCCTATATAGATTATATCATTTATATATCTGCCAAAACATAGATCCGTTCTTGGTGAAGATAAACTTTCACATTTCAGTAAGTATAAATCTGCAGCTAAAAAAGAATACACTCCCCCCTTGAGAAAGAAATTCTAGTAAAGCGTTATGTATGGGAAGTTGATTGGAGATTGGATAGCTTTGAGTTTTTCAAAAGCACCCTGTGTGTGTTTGAAGATAGGAGTAGAGCTTGTACCCAGATTTGTGTATTGCCCTGTATTATCAAGAAATTTCTGTATATTTGAAGCATAGAACCTCTTGCACATTATGGCAAATGTTGAAAAACATTTATCTATGTTCAATAGCACAAAGTGTCTATAAAAATCCTTCAAATCTCTTTTGTATTCTGCAACGCTCTTGAAATTTTTATGTGTTCTATCCCATTTTTTATACCAGACAGCGTGTAAGAAAATTTCACAAATGCATTTATTGCTTCAAATGTCAAATGATTTGATTGGTATTGTATTTCTAATAGCTACATTGTAAATAAAATCATCAATTTCTCTGATGATATTCTTCTTGTGTGTTTTTTTCGCATATATTTTTGTAATCTAAACTTTGTTCCTTTTGACAAAAACTTTTTTAAATCACTATTACTGAAGAAATTTATATCACCTGTAATGACATGTTGATGATTACTGTCAACAAATTCAGTGCATCTTTCACATATGCATGGTGTATGAATAGCCTCATTAGTTTTTTTAGAAACAGAGTTATAGTTGAAAAGTTGTCGACTTATAGTAACATTGTATTTATAGCTCACTTCAATCTTAGTGTTTTTAGGGGTATTTTTGACACTGAACAAATTCATCTATAGTTTTTTGCATTTGTGGTATCACTTGGACTGAGTTTGTTGAATTACTACTTGTAAGTTATTCAACGGTGTTATTTTGATGTGAGACGTATATACGGCATTCTATTTCTTTATATGTTTCGTCTCTTTCAAACAAAAAATGTGTTTAAATCTCTGCCGCATGGATGGTTATAAACGAACAGGTTTTCCTGTATAATGTCTGCATTGAATGGGGAATGTCGGATCTTTAAAACATTGTTTAACCCATGATTACTGGCTCATATCGCCAATCAATGTTCGTACATTGCAGATCCAATTCTTCTTTCTAATTCAGACCAACTATGATCTGTCTAAATTTATTGATTCTTCATTTATATATTAAATGGAATGTTAAAAATGCTGTGTTTTATAACAACTCCATTTGCATCATTTAAAATGGGTACATATTGGGCTTTGGTTAATGGTATTGATATGGGATTTAAATACCTGGTACTACAAATTTATTATGTTGGTGTGATATTTGTATATTTAATGATAAAACTATTCAAAAACAATGTTATTACTATTGTATAATTTGTTCTGAGTACATATTGTAAAATATTTTTTAATTGTTTTCAAACCTACACACACACACACATATATATATATATATATATATATATATATATATACATACATATATATATATATATACACACATATATTATATATACACACACACATATATATATACACACACACATATTACACACACACACACACATATACATATATATATATAATTAATATAATATAATTTTCTATTTAATGTGTTTTCTTTACTCTCTTAAAAATGCTTTTATTATGCAAATGTTGCGGTGGCAGACAGAGGGGGTCACGGATCTTTTGGTTACTATAAAAGGGGGTCCACGGATTATTTGGATATTATAAAAGAGGGTCGCGGCTTGAAAACGGTTGGGAACCACCTTTTTCAACGAACTATTTACTGTGTTTGAACGTCAACGATGATCTTTTCGATGCATTTGAAAAAATCGAAAAGGCAATTTCAAGTGCCAACTCTCAAGAAAAACCAAAACAAACATCAAAGATTTCTTTTCGAAGTAGTAATTACGTACGTAGTTGCGTTTCATGTTTATTTTTTTTAAATAACGCGTATTCTTATGAACGACGGTAAGCATTTCTATTATTTTCTTTTTCCATAATTTCTTATTTCAGTTCCGATCAATAGCGCACCCATGATTTTTGCTCGAAGGAGGACTATAAATGGAACAAATATTGTTATTGTTTTTAATGTAATAGTTGTTACCTTTAACGTATTTTACACGTAAATTTTCAGCCCAACGAAGAGCCTGGGATCCGCCGCCCCCCACGCGTGGGTGCGTCATTGATTTCGATAAATGTGATTCCCCTGATTTAATGAATTCCTCGATGTAACGATTATTTTCACTAGTCCTGTGAAAATCGTTAAATCGAGGTTAGACTGTAATTTATAAATTTAGTACGCACACAGTGACCATACGCGTCCTAGATTTTGAGACCCTAGGCGTCAACCTGTCTGGCCTATAGGGAAATCCGGTACGGTTTGCGGCCGCCCCTAGGTTTGGCCGCCCAGGTGCTAGGACACCTTTTGCACCCACGCCAGTAACGGCCCTACCCTTTAGAAAGGTGTAGAAATAAATTACAGGGCGAAAACTTTTATTTCCAGATATGTTTGATTACCACTCCAGAAAATATTTGATTCATGTATCAGGTAACCAAAAACATTCTGTAGCTTTTCGGTAGAGATCGCTGCAGCAGCTGATTTTATCGCAAATGAATTTGCATAGTTAACGTTTTTTTGGGTGCATCGCGTAATGCTCAAATATAAGCCTGTCATACGGGAAAGTTTTACTGCGTTTGATCTGGTTTTTGGTGAATTACAATTCAAACAATTGAAATGCTGGCTAATTACATTCGAAATGTCTGTTACATCTAACGTTACTCGATCATGTTTGCTTTATGAATTCAAACTCTGCAAAAATACTGCGGAGGCATGTCGTAAAATAACATATTTGGAAGCAATACTGCAACAAGTCGTTCCACACAAGATTGGTACATTTATTTTTATTTTTCTGGTGAAGAATTACTGGAAGATGCACCATGCTCTTGAAGACCTTCTGTCATTAATAACGAAGATTAGAAATCGATGTTAAAAATGATTCCGTTTTGACGTATCAAAAAATTTCAAAAATGTTGAATAATACAACTCAAATTATCCAATTTTCCACTAGGTAAATGCTTTAAGAAAATCCTGCTTTGTGTATGTTGGTCTTCGGCGATTTCTTCGGCCACCAAAAGTTTTTCCTCAAAGGCCAAACAATTACGGCTGAGGTCTACACTATTCAATTCGAATACGCACAGGATGCATTGATTCCTAAAACAGCCAGCAGTGGCAAACACACACATAAAAAAAGAGAAAAGCAAGAGGTTCTTACAAGACAATACCAAATAAGATACAGGAAAACACAATATGATTAACGATTGGGAATAGGATCTATTGCTTCATCCATACCTTATTCTCCTGATATTTCATGAAGTGATCATAATCTGCATCTTGCCCTGGACAACCGCATACAAGAGAGGAGGAGGGAGAGTTTAGAAATGAAGCAGAGGTGAAATAGGAGAGGTGGCCAAGTTTTTTGATTCTCAAGACAAGAATTTTTTAATGAAACAGCATATACGAGCTTGTACCTCGTTAGAAAATGATTGCCGAATATATCGCTTATTTTGATGAGCAAACTCATTTTTGAAATAATTCTATACTTTAATTTTTATACGAAAAAGCCACAATTTTTTTTACCTGATTTTGGTTACCTGATATTAAAGTTTTAATATAAAATATATATATACGATGACACAATATAAGCAGGGCTGTCCTAAAGAAAATTATTGAGAGTATGCAGTGCTATCTTAATTAAAGAGTATTGTAATTGCGGGGTTAATGAACTTGGTGATGTCACCGCGCTTCGCTGACTGGTCGTCTATCGTCTATCCAAGCCCAAGGTGTCACTTGCCACTGTCATCAGTTTTTCATTCCTCACCTAGCCGTACGCAGGATATTATTTTGAGGCTTGGGGGAGTTCAGGATGTTTTTCCTCATTTGTTTCCCTTCAAGTTTGTAAATGACTAGAAAAGAAAAAGAAGGCTGAACTTTGTTGAAAATGGCCCAAAAACCAGCAAATACAAAAACGTTCTTGAGACCTTGAGAGTATGCGGCGCGTACCCTGTATTTTTCAAAATTTCTTCAGAGTACGCGGCGCACACAGCGCGTACCCTTTGGGACAACCCTGAATATAAGCATGTGTTTAATTATTATATAATACAGATTTTTTTTTAAAGTCGTAGTCATCTCATTGAAATGTACTAAGAACATTTATTCCGCCTTGAATATTTCGCTGCCAATCATAAACATTTATGCTCCGAAAATTCTTTTATTTTAGTTCATGATTTACAGCCAAAAGTTCGCCATTCCCGCCAAAAATTGGCGACGGCGGAAGTTGGGAAATTAAAGGCCAAACTTTCAAACACAATTTTCATTGGCTCGAAATTGTTAACTCCCACATGCCACATATGCACAGCGAATAAGCTATCCTTTTTTTTTATAATACAGCCCAGATGCTGTGTATTGGATAAATACATTCATTTCGGGCGTAACTTTTTATTCATCCAATCATGCTTTGTTATTTGTTTATAGCCATAACTCCGTGGTTATTTATTTCCGACCCCCCATGTAAAGGGCCATTATGGTCCATTTTGCACAAGGATCACGGCTATATACTTTTGATCCGATATTTTCGGAACACCCTGTATATATTTTAAATACCATAGACGTAGTTGTTGACCGAATTTCAATAGATATGCATGCTTTCGCGCCGATTTTCCGACCGTAAGTCTGTTCTGCACATAAGCGTTTCCAAATAACACTTAAGTAGAACTTATTCTGAATCCAAATTTGACATGTACAGTGTAATCTTCTATAAAATTCAAATTCACTCAAAGGGGAAGACGTAGAAATATGGGTTACATCGATTTAGTCATGCAGATAAATTTGTATATTTACCTTCCAGGGCGTTATATAGGAATGGGGAAAAGGTGTAACCGTCTGTAAATTCCGTTTTCCAAATTTACGTCGCATATGCTGATAACCATGATATCTGTTTACATGGTTAAATTTCAGGAAGTAATTGGGCGAGAAATTACGAACAAGTTAGAAAACTAGTCATCAAACCGTCAAAATGCCTCTCCGATTTCCGCAGAATTGGTGTAGAAACACTAATGTCCTAGCGATCCTAGGAATCTCTCTACTCCAAGAAACTTAGTAAGTCTAGTCCAATTAATAGGAAAAAGATCGGAAATTCGGAAATTTCTTGAAGAAATAAAACTTTCTGAATTCGAAGAAACAGAAAATTCGCAAGCAAATATTAAAATTAGTGAACAACATAAAAAATTTATTTTTAAATCCATGTCCCGACATCTCCATTCCGGTGGAGCAGAATTGACAAAGAAATGGACACTTTTGTAGCTGTCTACATTTTTTTTAAAAAATCTTGGTTTCAAGTGTAGATTCTTTCCTTTAACATTTCCCTTAACTTTTTGTTAGTTTAGCCTATGATATAGATTGTGCAATGCACAGCACTTTGATTTTAAGTGATGCTGTTCTATTATGCTATTGACTATGACGTCAGCAATTGCATTGAAACAGGAAATTAGGTAGAAGTAATCAGTTTCAATGGCTTGGGAAATATACTTATTTGGTTGAAAAAACTATTTTATTAGGTTACTCGTTTATATATTTTAAGATCCAAGACTGAGTTACGGGTGAACTGGGACGAGTTTGAAGGCTGAATGTTATCTCTTGACCACAATATATTTGCACAAAATCCAACTTATTGGGAGCCGAACCCATCCCAATGCGACGGAAGGCGGTGCACAATTAGGTAACTCTCCTCTTATTAGGATGTGTTATTAAATTATGAATATATCTTCCTATGTGACCGATATTGCTTCATTTTACAAACACCGTGATTGGTATGTATCAGATCAAATTTAAGACAATTGAAATTCGGATAAAACTCAAGTGCACGTCATAATAATAAAAACAGTAGTATAACTAGGGAATAATTGCATTTTTTTTAATACCATTTAAAGAATTATTTACAAATCTCGGTACAAAATGTAATGTCATAAGATGCTTTTTTCCTTTTCGTTCTATGTTGTCGCTTAACCATGACGCTCTGAGTAGAAATACTGCTTCTTGTATGCGTTATAGTACACGGACAAAGACAAACTAATGTAGCTAAATTAAAATTGAAATTAATTTTTTGAAGTTAAATATAGACATATCCCAAAATAGAAGATTACATTGCTGTTAATGCTACGTCTAGGTGGTTGCACAATTGCTGCTGCTCTCTCTGTTACCACCGCACGCACGGTCTTTACTTTCCTCTTCCAAGCTCATTTTCGATTTTAGCGGGAATCAGCGGCAGAAGCTCGGAGGTTTATTAAGCTGTCATTTCATCTTTTGTAACGAAAGTAGCCTGGGAAAAACTTCAAATCAACTTGTCAATTTCTTTCTCTTTCATTTATACACATAGGCGGGAAATGCAAAACAATATACTCCGCATCATAGAAAGCAGAAATAATGGAAACCACTAATTATAGACGCAGCAGTTTCTAATTTTTTCCGTCTTTGAAACTCATTTTCACTTTAGAAAGTAACAAATAGAGAGATGAAATAACAGCATATATACTATATGACAATTTCCCATTTTATCAGAAATTTCTAAAGGAAAATGTCATGTAAATGAATTATTCACCTATATAAAGCTCGTATTACTCCATTTCGATCATTTTTTTGTTTATAATGGAAAGAGAAATGAGTAGATATTGCAACATATTTGTCCTTGCCGTCATGTAAAGCTCTGGGAATGAAACAAAAGAAACGGAAGATCCAACTAAAAGTGCATGAATTTAAAAAAAAAGAGAAGAAAATAATTCTCGATTCTTCCCTTAGGACTTCCTCAAGAATCAGTCCTCGGCCCTGAATTATTTGACATTTACACAAATGAATTTCCAGTAGCCTATGTTTCAGCCATTACGTTGTGTTGGCCTTATTTATAATTAATATCGTTAATGGGATTTTTAAGTTCACGTGTCAGATTTCTTCAGTGAGCTGCAACTGCCTTTTATTTTTAAAAATAAGAAATTTATTCATGTAAAATAAAAAACAAATTGTTTTATGTGATTTCAATTAGAATTAAACTTAACTTATTCAAATCGACATTCTCGAATGTAGTTAATGGTATATACCAAAATGTGAATACAAATTTCGGGTATTTATATGTTATTTGTTTAAGAAAATTGAATTTAAAAAAAATATAATTGAATACTAAACTCATAAAAGATAATAAAACACCACAATGCGCTTAAGTTTTTTAATAAAAATATTGTCATTACACATTTCTTTTGACTTGAACTGCATTAAGTCTTCTCCACTTCGTTCAATTATATGTATAATTCGTTCGCGAGAAGTTGGCGTGTAGAACCGTTACAATTCTCGGGAGCTTACATCACAGACGGGTTATTTCATTGCAGTAGAGGGTAGTGCGTTTTTCTTAACTGATTTTTCGCTCGCAAAACGCATGTGACGATGTGTGGAACCGGCCAGGCCAGTAACCTAGTGTCCTACCCCGCCTTCAAGTGGTGCAGGCTGAGCTTTCTATTTATGTGGCAAATTAATATTTGCTGCACGGATAGAAAGGCGGAAGGGGAGGGCTAATTCACCAACCCGTCTAGCCAGCGTGGTGAAATTATGGCTAATTCCTCCATTATGTTGACACACCAGAAACCATGGCCCCTAGTCTCCAGGTGCTGGAGTGCTCCTGATCAAGGCAGCGGTCAGTGTGGCATGAAAGCAGGGGGTGCTAAGAATCACTGGAATGGCCCAGGCTGCCGTTTGTTATTGACCTTGGCTACGTTTAATGGACGATCCCTTGCTTCTGAAGCAAAACTTCAGGAATTGGAAGAGGAACTAGACAAGATCAAATGGGACATTGTAGGACTCAGTGAAGTTAGAAGAAAAGGTGAAGAGTTGGTGGAACTTAAAAGTGGACATTTGTTTTATTATAGAGGAACGGAAACTGGAAGAACAAGTGGTGTTGGCTTCTTAATCAACAAAAGAATTAAAGACTGTCTTCTGGAAGTTGAAAGTACATCAGATCGAGCAGCGAGGCTCGTTGTTCAACTAACCCAGCGATACCAACTTCAGATAGTACAGGTATATGCACCAACATCAAGCCATACCGACGAAGAGGTTGAAGAATTTTATGAAGAAATCAAAGAGTTACACACCAAAGGGAAACAACACGTCTGTAGAGTTAAGTGATAGCAGGTACACATAGGATAAGAAAACTTTAATAAGAACGAACAAAGCAAGCCAAAAAGTTAAAAGGGATCGAAGACCAAAAGAATACATATATCACGATAGCTTGCGTAGAATTACGTTGAAAGAAGATATCCCTCAGTGATTGCGCAGTCGAACACAGGTGGCGCATGTAAGACTGATTGTTCCATTATAACAAAGGGTGATATCGAGACAGTGTAATACAGATATATTTAATAGACCAACAACATCAAGCTTATCATGCAATTATTGAAGATTGCAGTGTACTGAACAGATTTAATACTGGAAGTGATCATCGAATGGTGAGATGTAAAGTGCACTTAAATACTAAATTAGAACGACAGAAGCTCATTAGGAAACAAGTAAGTAAGAGGGTGGATTTAATGAAACTGAAAGTAAATACCGAGGCATTCAAGTTGGAATTAAAAAATCGCTTTTCTGCACTGGAAGGACTTATTGATGAAAGTGATATCTCAGAAGCAAATGAAAACATTGTTAAGACAATAGTTGAAACTGCTGGGGAAATTGGTGGTGTAACCTGTAAAAAGCACAATAGCAAATTATCTGAGAAGACGAAACAGCTCATGAAAAGGCGAAGAGATATGAAGGTGGACAATCGAAATACCAGTTCCAGGATTGAGTACATAGAACTTTGTAAAACTCTGCGCAAAAGCATGAAAGAAGACATAAGAAAATTCAACTGTGAGCTAGTAAGGAAAGCCATTGAAAATAACAAGAGCCTTAGGGTTGTTAAAGGAAGTTTATCTGTTGGGAAGAAACACATCATTGCATTAAAAGGAGAGGATGGCACCGTAACAAGAAATAGGGAAGAAATACTTAGAAGAGTTGAAGAATTCTACAAAAAACTATATGAAAGTAACAGTGAATTAAACGAAGACACTGAAATAGTCGAAGGAACAGCTCCTAAAATCTTAAAAGAAGAAGTTTCATTTGCAATAAAAAATATGAAGAAAGGAAGAGCCCCTGGTGATGATGGTATTACATTAGATATCCTAAAAGAAGCTGGAGAATATGTAGAAGACATACTTGCAAAATTCTTTACCAAATGTCTTAACAGCGGTAACATACCAAACCAATGGGATTCTGCAACAGTAATTCTTTTGCATAAAAAAGGTGATAAAGAGGATTTAAAAAATTACCGACCAATTAGCTTGTTACCTGCTATTTATAAAATCTTCACAAAAGTGCTAACACATCGTCTACAGTGTGTCACAAAATGGACTGGCGATGGCAGTTCATTCATTTATTGTAGTTATTGCTCAAAATTTTTATGCTTTTCTCATATTTTTTATTGATCTTCATTTCCATTAAAAGCGTTTTAGGTTCATAACAACCAAGAGCGCAGTTATAACTCTGGTAACCCCAGCAGTTAGGTAACTCAAAATTTTTTTTTTCATATCTACATAAATTCATTTTCATACATAAATATTCGATGTTCATAATTCAAATCAGTTTCATATGTAAATACCCCATGTCCATAATTCAAATCAGTTTCATATGTAAATACTCCATATTCATAATTTAAATCAGTTTTAAATGTAAATATTCTATATTCATAATTCAAATCAGTTCCATATGTCAATATTGCAGTGATAAATAATTTTAATCGATTTTGGAAAGTGCTTCTAAAATTATTTACAAAGGACCCTCAGCTTTTACGATGCGCCAGGACTTCACATCTACAAGACGTAGAAAGCTAAACTTCTAACATGAGTAAAATAACTCACAGTAAAATTTTGGCGCTTAATGTTTTCCCAGCACGCCAAAACACTGTTTTCACCTGTCATGCAGCAAAACACCATTGTAGGATGAGCTCTATTTTCAGTGGGCCGTAGCTCGACCCCTTGGTCGATTGGGCCAAATTTGATTTTGGATCTTTTATTTACTCGGTCATATTGGCCTATAAACCGAAATTCAGAAAAATCGAGCCTTGACAGTTCTCGAGGTTCCCTTATAAGTTCGTAAATTGGATAATATATATAGCGATTTTTTTATAGGTGGCGGTGGATGGTGAATATTCATTCCAACCGAACACTGTTTATTGCATAATCAACTTATCATTAACTTTAGAAGTGTGATGGTTTAAAAGTTTGAGAAAAACAATTAGGCACCTATCAAGAAGCGGCGGAGCCAGAGAGAAAACTTGGAGAGGGAAGATGCAAGACATGGGAGGACCCACTTATAACCAGCCCGCATTTAGCGAGCTTCCGGATATAGTAAGGGAAATATGGATGTTCTTTAGTATAATTAAACGCAATAAAATTTAACCGCTTTTAGCGAACAAATATTTTTGAATCCCGGATTTAACGAGATTTTTCTGGAGATTACCCACTACCTAAAGTCACGCTATGCCACCGTTATATGGAGATATAATGCAAACAGATATACTAAAAAAAATTTATTAAAAGTAAATATAATTTTTTAAGATGTAGAGAACTTTTCCCAAAAAATGATATGAAATGTTGATAATAGTTATCACAGATTGGTCTAGTCAGAGGTGTGAATTGAAGGAAAAAAACAAACTGGAGCACGCATGTGCTTTGAGAAACGCACGTGTTGTTAAGCTCCTTATAAATTTTGGAATTCGCGTCTTTCATATGATAAGAAGAGGCACAACACAAGACGTTTATATCATACTTATCACAATATCTCCGTCCTGCGTAAGCCAAGGGGCACGATCAAAGATGACTACCATGAAACGAACTTCGACTTAGATAAGGAAGCTGCCGACCAAAGTTCGTAGTCCAAAGGGATTAGTTTATGTCATAACTAAGGCTTGAAACCAGTTGAAAACTTGATTTAAATCCAGCGTTTTCAATTATATTCAACAAAAGGAGATAAATTTTTCCTTTGTGACAAAAGGAGACGATAAATTATTATTATTATTATTAAGTTAATAATAATGTGCCAAATTGCTTAACTTGGATAAATGCACCTATCATTACGCTTATCATTGCTTAATAACCCGTCAGTTTCTTTGCGAAACATATGATTGTCGAATGGCCGTGAAATCAGTATAGGGATGCAAAACACAAAAAAGGAGAGAACTAATTTAAACAAACGTAACAAATTTAATTTTGACTAACTACTATTCTACAAATTCTATGCAGTTATATAAATGGCGAAAGTTTCCACATGGACAGAAACATAAATGTCTAGCTGATATTCTTGCTATGGTGCTGTGATTTATCAATACAGGTTGTTATCAAATCAACGGCTCAGCAACAATATCTATCTAAATTGCAATATGTCAATACAATAAATTACACCAATACTGAGAACGTATGTCAGATATTAAATTAAAACAATGCAAGAACTATTGCTTAAGTAAGCATGGGCAAATGGGAAAAATAGAATAAGTTCCATAACCTAATTTTGAAATTAAACCTAAATAATGGTACACCTCGTACAAATGGGAATAAATGGATATTGACTCACGTGCGACTGTTATGATGGGGTGTTGCAGTCACGTGACTGTATATCTGTTTCGGGCGTACTATGCTGTGGCTCATTATATACTTCAAAGTCCAATTTCTGATGAGAAAACATTTACGGGGCTGCGGGGATGCTGCTACATCATTCCTGTCGGACGGCGTGTTTTATGGAAAACGCCAGGTTCTGTTGATACGAAAAACAATGATAAACAGCCGGGATGCTGCTGCGTCGGTTCAGTAGGACTCTGCGTATTTTACGGACAAACGTCAGGCTCTGCTGGTGCTGAAAACAACGATGAACAGCCGGGATGCCGAGGTATCAGTTCTGTAGGACTCTGTGTATTTATGAATAAACGTCAACTCTGCTGATGCGAAAAGCAACGATGAACAGACAGGATGCTGCTGCATCAGTTCAGTGGGACTCTACGTATTTTTTGGACAAACATCGGGATTTGCTGATGCGAAAATCAACGATGAATAATTATAGTCAGCCGGAATTCTTCACTCTGCAGTGGCGATGAATATAACTCTACGCAGCTGTGGTGTACGATTTTGTAGCTCGTCTTTTTGAGCGAATCGAGAATTTTTGGAGCTTTAATAAAAACTTTCCAAGTGGAGCCCGTGCGATACTTTCAAGTAGGAAGGTTGTGAGTCTTCCCACCTGCAACTTTGCTTGCCTTGAAGTCTCCGACCGAACTCCAAGTTCACGTCAAATTGAGACGTCCTTTTCCGTACGCTGCTCCCGCTCTTCTATTTTCTTCTCTTACTATCCTCAGTATGACCTGCATGTCAATGAAATTAAATTACACAATCCACTCACAGGATTATTCGTTTTGCCAGTACATTTGCCTGTTGCTATATATACAAACTATACTGCTGATCTCTGATAGGTTTCCTTTCGCGGGGCGGTCTACTGTTTTTGAGTTTAACTACGCCCTGAGTTTACGATACTAGAATTGACAAACAAGCCCCTAATCAAAGTTGACATTTTATGGGATTTTCACTGTTTATTTTAGCCTGGCTCTGGCGCCTAAACCCATAAAACGTCGTCTGGCTTTTTTTCTACCCATGCTTACTTTGTACAAATACACAGAATATATTTGGCAAACTAATATTCTCCTGTAATAATACGTTAATATCCACACAAAATGATTTAAAGAACAACGTAATTCAATATGGCTGACGAGCACGCCAGTAAGCACGTAAGAAACTAAAGAGAATAGGGAGTGATTATTCGAATAAGGCTCAGTTGTTGCTCTCTTCGTTAAGTGTTAGCAGAATCTGCGCAAGCGTTATGCTTTAACTTGACAAATGGAGCAGTTGGCTCTTGAAATGTCGTTTTCTTTAACCCTTATACCAGTGTCGAAATAATAATTGTTATAGAAGCCCTTGGTAAAACATTATATTGTTTTATTGCGTATATATGCTAGTACCATAAAGAATAAGAGAGGGAGGGAGAGTACCATAAACTACGAGAGCGATTGTATATATTTAACAGTTCGATCATTTTCTCAGTAGTGAGATTATTTTAAAAATTTTGGCGGATGATTGGATTTTCTCCATGGTCTTCGTGAGATAAAAGCAAGGTAAACACAAGACAAAGCTTTTCCTTGACGGAAATTCTACTCCTTTTATTAATAATTTGCAATACTAAAGAGGAGACTTAGCCAGTTTCGGCAGCTCGTGAACACGGAGCTAAAGCCCTATTTCCGAGATAAAGCCATACAATTCATAGAAATGACATCTAGTTTCTCGGTACTGGATTACTTACAAATGAAGGCAGCTGTTAGAGCGGAATAAAGACGGGATTATGACGTAAAATCTCTAGAGATTAAATCTGTTATTCGAGGACAGTATGGAAATTCGTTATTGGATTTAAAACAGGAATATTTTGGATTGCCATCTCTCCTCATCCTATTTACCATCGACCTTTTTTTGTACATTAGAAGCAAATAAGGTATCATTATCATCATCATCAGTAATATTATAAATGACGATGTATGATATTATTACCCTTCACAGGGATAACACAATTGCCAAATATGGTCAACACAGAAAAGCCTCCGGGGCGAGATTTTTGTGAGTTTTTCGTGGGGGAATTTATTATACAATAATTTTTTTTTACCTATGTATATGTAATTCAAACTAGAGCTTATTTGTTTTGGAGAAAAAGAGACGCTTTCCCCATCCTGGATTCGAACCAGGGTCCCTCCGTTTAGCCCGGAGTGTCTTGGACCGCTAGACACTTCGAGCTAAACGGGGAATCCTGGTTCGAATCCAGGATGGGACAGCGTCTCTTTTTTTCCAAAAACAAAAAAGCTCTAGCTTGAACTACATACACGTGGGTGGCAAAAATTAATGTATTATAAATGTAAGATATTATTACCCTTCTCAGGGATAACACAATTGCCAACACAGAAAAGCCTCCGTTTTTCTGTGTTGACCATTATTTGGCAATTGTGTTATCCCTGTGAAGGGTAATAATATCTTACATCCTTATATACGGAGAAAAATGCGTTTGTTCTCGCCCTCATTCGTCAAGACACCGCGGGCTAAACGCGGGGACCCTGGTTCGAATCCAGGATGAGGACGGCGCCTCTTTTTCTCCAAATATAAAAAAGCTCTAGTTTGAGCTACTTAAACGTGGGTGGCAAAAATTATTGTGTATTATAAATGTCGTTCACATAAGTCAATATTTTATAAACCATCATATACAAGAGGTAAAAAGTTTCTTCAAAATAATCCGCGATAAATTATTTTTTAATACGTGATTAGCGATTGTTATTCATTTAAGAATTTTAATTACATTATTATTATTAAGTTTTATTCTGTTTTCGTTGATAATTAAGGAAATAGAGTTTTGACAGCTTCATTTTTTGCTTAAACCACAGGGTTTTGACCCATTCGGGTTCTACGTGGGTCAAAGTGCTTTGAGTCAAAAACGTGTGCGTTGGGACCTGATCCCTTTAATTAATTCCCTTAAATCCCTGCTTTAAAAAGCGCGAATTTCAATTCACATTACCAATAATTACTCCATTATTCTCCATTAGTATTCAGTTAGCGTTTATTATCATCATCAACTAGTTTACATCGTTATCGACTGTTTTATTATCAGGCTGATGATTATCTTAGTTTTTATAGTGATTATTAGGATTATATTCTATTTTTTGCATCGCAATATCTCGGATCTAGCCTTTCCGAAAGTCTTTCATTTCTTTTATTTTATAGCAGGATAATGAGGGCAGGCGACTGGGGTCCCGAAAGGGTGTGATGCGTGATTGTTGATTGTCCTTTGTTAATTGGTGTCTGGAGGCAAAACGCAGAATTTAGAACAGAAAGGCACTAATTTACAACTCTGGCATCGCCACCATGAACCAACGCCTCAAATATTTTATTTATCTACATCTAAGACTTATAACACGTAAATGCTTTTAATTGTGTGTTCGAAGGTAAGTGTTATACTCTTTCGCTAAGCGCTTATGCCAAGTTAAACGATTTAGTTGCGATAACTTTCTCCTAAAACAAATCTTTAAGAGTTAGATGAAAGTTTGAGAAGCTCGAATGGAATATAAGAAGAATTATTCAAATAAGGAGAAATGATACTTGGAGGAAGAAGTTTCGAAATTAAATGCAATGGCGGTGACAGTTAAGATTAAAGATCATTTACTCTCATGCGATGAAGTAGCCATTCGCGGTTAAATTATAATTACGATCCAAGTTATAAAAATGTGCGTAATTTTAATTTGATGGCTTTTCAAAATTCCCGCTAAAATGCATATTTTCCGATAATCTACAACTAGAAAAGGTAATTACTCCAGTTATATTTGTAAAAAAGCTGTGAATTTTAATAACCAGTGATTTTTTTGTATTGTATACTCTATTAATTCTACTAAATTAAGAAATTATAGAGAATGTTCAATGCTTTTTATAGAGTTTATTGCTTCATATGCAGTGTTTCATGAATAGGATAATATGGTGTCAATGGGTTAAAAATTATGTCGAATTTATACAATCACACTTTATTACAGCTTTCCAAAAATATTCTTTGATGATTATAATTCCTACATTAACCAAGGAAGCTGATTGATTTCAAAGTTTTAGCAAGATTAATATAAGCAAATATATTGGTCAAATCGGGGGGAATTCAGTATAATTAACTATGAAAATACTGGTAATAAGTGCAAAAAACGTTATTAGAAAAGATAGGGGTTTTGCAAGCTTCTCATTCGAAGTGTAATTATGAATTTGCTGACGTATTGGGAAAAATTCGCATTATCACAGTCCTTAAAAATGCAGACACATTTTTCAATGATAAATGAAACCGCTAAAAACATTAAACTTTGCTCAATTGTTCCACAAAATCTTTCAATTCTGATTAAATATTTGTGGCTCTTAAAATAATTGCTGAGATTTACGATGCCGAATCAACTTATAAGATTGTAAATGTTATTAAACATCAAATTCTAGTAAAAAAAAGTTAGCAAAATCATTTGAGAAAAGCAGCTATTCTATCTTTTTAAAATGGATCAATAACTTTGGAATATTTATCAAGGTGTTAATAAGGAAAATCGGGTTTATACGGTTTTGCAAACACTTGATTTACACTCAAAAAAAGCAAAAAATGCCCAAATAAAGTCAAAGCTTTGTATAATATAATCATTGAGCGGGAACTTTATGAATATAACAGATTAATGTGCTTCCGGTTTTATTCTATCAATCACTTTCTTTACAAGAAAAGCAAATATCCAGCAGGACGCTATTAACGAGGAGTAATTCACTTTTGCCATGACTTCTTTGCACTATCGGAGAACATCATTTGATTAAAAGAGCAAAGAACCTTGTTGATTTAATGTTAAGGGCAAAGGGCCTCGCACGGACATTCTTTTATCCTAGACAATCCAGTTAAGGACTTAAATGAACAACTGACATCTAACGCCCGAAGGTTAAAACGAGGAGATAAGGTTAAAGTTCACTCTTAGTTGGCAAAGGGGACTTTGAGATCAGAATAAATACAGGGCGCAATAATTTGCCGACTGAGAGGCCACGACAGGTTTTGGATGCTCTTGAGACATCAAGGTTTATAATCAGAAAACTTTTCTCGAGAGATCGATAAAGTTCCGCAGATCTAATTTCGCAATGTCTGAAGAAAAAACATCGAAACTAAAACGATTTCAGTGGATTTTAAAGTCATTGCAATGGAAAATGCACTGATGTTTATGAAAATTAAGACACCAAAGGGACCCGTTACAACTTGCTTGTATTTGAGTGTTTAATATGGTTTAATTGTAGTAGTAATGGAGGTTCTAATATGAAAGGAATTTTAAATCTACCCATGAATTGTTGAGAAAGAACTATGTACGTTCTCAAACTTGTGTAAACGTAGCTAAAGGTTTATGTTTTTATTTGATTTGTATTATATATATATATATATAATCCATATTACATTTCAAGCGTCTATGGACTCTAATTGATTACTGATTCGATAATTCATTAGTTTTACTAGAATGTAGCACTTGGCGAGGTTTCACTATGGATTTAGTTCCGCGGTTCCCAACCTTTTATTGCTGCGACGCCAAATACAGTGGCGGTTTTAGCGGGTGGACCGTATTTTTTTGTGAAAAGTAAAAAGTTTGAACGTTTATAAATATAAACAGGCGTTTTTTAAAAATATAATTGCAATAGAGCTGTTTTTAGACGCAATTTTTATACGGGGTAAGTGGGTATTTATTGTATATAAGGGTCAGAATATGTAATGTGTAAAACGTTTACTTCTTCGCGAGGACATTTCAAAAGTGTCGGAACAATAAAAAAGGGATATATAGATTGAAACGAGATTTCACCTTAACACGAATACAAGTTGAAAAAAATAACTCTGGATTTAAGTGAAAATTGTGATAAAGTGCCAACACAGCCAGAACTTGACTTTTCCCACCGACAAATGGGTGATAAGTATAAATCATTGCAGTACTTGATATGAAAAACATGCATGGATTGAGTACTCGGTTAAGAACGAAGAAATATTTTGTTCTGTTGGCCGCCATTTCTCATTACCAAAAAAAAAAAAAGCGATGTACTATTAGTAAATAAGGGGTACTCGGACTGGAAACGAATCTAGGAAAAAAGGTCCGATGGGAAGAAGAGCACGGAAAAAATCGCCTGGAAAAAGGGCCGGTGGAAAATGTAGGAAAGAAAGGGCCGAAAAAAGGGGACGTTCACAAATTTCATAATTTTAATTGCAATTGAAATAACTGCAATGTTCACAGCTGCAAACATCTTAAAACGATTATTATCAGTGACGTATCGAGGGGTGTCTTTGGTTGGTTGTAGTTTTATGGAGCAAGCGGGGCCGGATTTAGGGTACGAGGCGCCTTGGGCACAACGTTCTTTGGTGCCCCCTCCATTGCATAACTAGGGGGATGGCCACCCTAGAAAATTTCTTCTAAGCATTGAGGTATACAGTTTAGCCCCCTAGGACAGAGTTATCCCCTTAGACTTCGAAGCTAGTTACGCCCATGCCCCATACTAGCAGAAATAAATAAAATTCTGTCGTTCCACCCCCTCAAATGCACCAAAAAATCGGGAGGATAGGGAAGAGGTAACATTTATGATTAGCCTACATTATGTGCATTATTATAAAATATAATAACGATTTTATAAACGAAGTTAGTTTATTTGACGATGATTTTGGATATTGGAGGAGGGGGAAGGGGGGGCAGGGGGATGAAGAATAAAATTTCAGGGAGGGCGCAAAGCTTGAAAATTTCACTTGTAAGTTTAGTTTTAAATATTTTTACTTAAAAATAATCATTTTTAATGTAAATTTATTCTCAGGGGGTGCACCCCTCCTTTCTGGATCCGACCTTGGGGAGCAGGAATTGTTTCACGTAATTTTTCGGAATTTCAGATTTTAAAAAAAAGGTTAGAGGGCACCTTTTCGAGGGGCGCTGATCGACAGAATTCTACGGAAAATAATTTGCAACTAAAAAAAAATAAATCCGCAGCCTCTTGCACCCCTAGAAATTTTGCGCCCTGTGCAAGTGCCTAACATACCCATTTATAAATTCGGCACTGGGCGCAAGGACAGCAATGGTCATTCTGTGCCAATCAAGGTGAGATCATACATGCGGTGTAAAATAAAAATAAAAATAAATCAAAGCAAAAATGGTAGAAATATATAGGATGTAATGTATTAAAATTAACAAATGTAACGATACAAAAATCATAGGAGATGGGAATAACCAATATTAGATAAAAAATTAAAAATTAGTTCATGATTAAATCAATCGCCTAAAATGTCACGGAGGGTAAAAATGTTTTGGTTAAAAGTTAATGAGCGTTACTGGTTAAAATTGGGGTAAGTATATAAAATGTGTAAAACATTTAATGCTTCACCACATGTGGCACACATCGGGGCATCTTCTCCCTTTAAAAGATGTTGATGGGAGAATCATGTATGCATTGGCGTACGCAGGGGGTGTTGATGGGGGTTGTAACTCCCCATTGCAATGAAATTTTGTATATTTAACATAGGAATATGTGAGTTGTAGCTCTGTAACCCCCATTGAGCCTATAACCACCACATTACGAACTTTCTGCGCATGCCTATGCATGTATGCCCAATGCGAAAATTAGACAGAGTGACCTCGTTACGACGGTCACTTCTATAGCTAGACTTCCACACCTCAATACGAGGTTTAATGTGGTGAAGCTTATTAAAAATTTGATTTGAGTCCCATTCCAACTGCCATTTCCTGTACAAATGGCATGAGACATAAGTGTTAAGATCTCGAAATGGAATGGCCATATACTTAGGTTCTGTAGTTGTTGTTTTTGCAGCAATGTCAGCCTGTTAATTGCCGGCGATACCAACGTGGCCTGGAATCCAACAAAATTTCACAACGTATTGTATTTTTCTTACGTCCACAAGTTGTTTGGGAATACTGTGGATTCCAATGTGGTGTAAGGTGTTAAATGAAGTCAGGCTTTGCAGAACGCTGAGTGAATCTGTACAGATGACAGTTGGAGATACGGCATTATTCAAGATGTATTGTAAAGCTAATCCTATGGCATGGATTTCTGCCGTGAAAATGGAGCAGAATTGCGGCAAGGGGTGCCTTTATCTCGGATGCTACTAAAGTCACATCTACCAAATTTTATAGACAGATAGTACACATGAGTGTCTTTATACATGACAACATATCAGAGGCGTATCGAGAAGTTCCGCCGCCCCCATTATTTATCTCGGCTGCTATTGAAGCCACATTTACAAAATTTCATAGATAGAGTACACATGGGTGCCTTTAACATGATAACCTACCAGGGGCATACCGAGTGGTGCCGCAGCCCCCTATTATCTCAGCTGCTATTGAAGCCACGTCTACTAAATTCCATGTACATTTCTGTATCAAATCTTACTGATTTGTGTAGTTATATTTTCATGATAGCAATATGCAAATCGAGTGGGTTTGATAAGGATGATTTGCTTTGAACCAAATGATGTACCAACTAATTTCTATAGCTATTAAGTAATTTCCATTAATAATTATGCATTTCCTTGTAATTATCAAGCATGTTGGAAGACGATGTAAAATAGTAACTTGTAGGAGTTCTTGGTGAAATAGGGTCTAAAGGAAGCAGTCCGAATATTTGCGGGTGAAATAGCTATAACTTTCTGCTATAGTGTCAAAAATGATACCATGAAATATTTATATGAAACCATGAAATATTTATATGAAACCATGAAATATTTATATGAAACACGTGCTAGGACGCGAAGAAGGGTCACAATGTCCAATCAGGAGTGACCACGTGAGGAATCTCGACCAATGAAATTATTGTAAAAAAAGAATTCGAGATGTCCAAACAAGGAGACATGTGGAGAGACAAGAAGTTGAAATGGGATAGGAAAGTAGGACGAACGGACGTGGTGCGGTTCCGTACCTCATACTATACGTTAGAACTTAGGCGTTGCTCCTAGAGTGGGAAATTATCAGTCACTGTATGTACCAATAACTTTGATGTCACCAATAAAATACTATTA
>QLNU02005629.1:0-16961 GCA_006491805.2 Dysdera silvatica | reverse complement strand
TTTCAGCAAAATAGACATTTGAACTTTGGGTAACCTGCTTATATGCCCCAAACCTAGAATATAAATAATAGAATAAACATAGAATTGAATACGCATTTAAAACTTGCATAAACTAAAACTTTTCTATAAATTTTGGGACACTAACGTTTTCAAAATTTTGAAATAAGGATTTTGGTTTAATTTTTTTCTGAAAATTAGAATTCGTATCAATTCGTAATCGGATTTAATATCATTCTTAAAAGTTTGAATAAAATCCTTGACGTAATAAAGAAATTATTAACAACAAAACAACAGTCTATAGATATTCGGGCTGGACTGTATGTTAAGTTCGCGCAATTTTCGGTGGATTCTTACAGAGTGGTACAATGAGCATATATAGAGTGCCGAAAAGCTTGTATCGAATGCAAATGGTACCGAATACCCGTCGTTTTTCCTATTTATCCGGACTCAATCCCTTTGTCATTTGAAATTCAGATCACTCGAAACATCATAGGGTCTGGCGCAGAAAGAACTCAAACACCGTCTTGTGCCATCGTAAAAACAAAAGAACAATTTTCCACGGAATTAGATGATCGATTCATTTCAAAAAGAGACTTTAATCCGATGCAACACAATCTTGTCACTGGTAATCTTGTATGATTTAAAGTGAACATATCGCTTTAAGTTATCCTTCGCTCGGAAGCCCAGCAATTTGTGATGTGGGATTTGAATGAATCCGTTGAGGAAACAAGAAGAAATACGGGCTAGCTAATCTGAAGTGTTATGGGGGTTTTTTTTTGACATGTTGATTAGATTTATTCATATTATTTATGATTTAGAAACATTAATATCATTTATGATTTAAAATGTGGTTTGTAGGGTCAATTAATGAAGATTAAATGAAGTATATTATAATTATAATTAATGAAATGTAAATGATTTATTATAGGTATTTTATAATTAGTTTGGTAAAATTTTTAGTTAGTTTACTTATTGATTTAATTTTTTACTATTTGAGAACATTAAAACCCCATTTCCATAACATTTATTATTAAATTTGTTTATCCAGAATAAATTTGTAAATTGGCCGTTGATAGTGGTTAGTAAACATTGGTTGACTTTTACCTAAAATTTCAAATGCAAAACCATAAAAATTAAGTGGATAACTACGGTTATTTTTCAAAACGCGTTGTGTGTTAACTCAGGTTCTTTAAAACAGACATGAAACAATTATTCAAAATTACTGCCTTTTATTTTATATTATAAACATGATAATATATTTTCTATTCCTTTAGAATTTAAACAGTGCCATTTATATAAGCATTTGTAGCTATTAACAAATTTCTGACGAAATTTCTTCTAATTAATAACTATCAATTTTTTCACTTATCCTTTACATACTCATTTTTTTATGAGAATTATGCTGGGGTATATAAACCACCAGAAAAAATTTACACATTTCATTATAAGTTTAATGAGGGAGGAGGCACTTATAATTATCGATTAATAGAAGAGAAAGAAAGGTAACTTTAACTTACATGTTACACCCTTAATGGCCCATGTTCGGAGTAGGTTGGGGTCCCCTGGTCTGAATTACATGTTTACTTTTCGGAAATTTCTCTCTCTCTCGGAGCGAGACTTGTGACGCACTTTTAAGCAAGCGCCATCTTGAAGATTTTTTATTTTTTGTATAAGGACTGCTAAAATCCTTATTCTCGCCAATATATTGCCAACTTTTCATTTGGCTTTTGTTAACGTATTAAGCGGCAATTTCGCCTAAATTGCAATTGTTGGCCGATTATGGTGGTCTGGAACTGGACGCCAAGCCGCTGTGTGTGGCCTGACCTATTTATGCACGTGCAACGAGTTGACTATTTCTTGCTGCGATGATTTATTTATTTTCTTTCGACCAGGGATTTCGTCTAAACTTAAGTTTTTATAGGTTTCGGTTGCTGATGGATATTAGCCATATTGTAGGGAGCGAAATAGCAGTTTTTAGGTACATTGATTGGCCAAAATTATTTTGTTTGCAAGTTAAAAATGGGTTTAAAAAATTAAATATGATAGGTAGGAAAAAAACAAAAAGGTGGATTTGTATGTTAAGGGGTCCTGCGTTTAAAAAAAAAAGAAATTTAATTATAAGTGCCTTATTTATATTCAGAATTTTTAAGAGTGTTTTTTACTAGTAAAAATCAAATTAATTTAAATTTTACACCTTTGTTAATTCAACAGGCATTTTAACAAGTATTTTCGTTGGTCACATAAAAAGCAATTAAATTTAAAGTTCTTGAAAAGAAGTTACAAAGAATTTGATTTTGTTTGGAAGCATGCCTTGCACAGGAAACTTGTTTACTTCTTATTATGCCCATGATGAAGGTTTCTTTGGACGAAGGTGCCGCCTCTTGAATGGAGGTGTCTCCTCTTGAATTTTAATTAATGTGGCATAGTGTTATAGATGCAGTGTATAAATAATTGGAGGTACAACCCCATCTGAAAAAATTAAATAACAGGCGGCAGAATATCGAAAAAACAAAAACACTTAACAACATCTAAGAATATATTTATATATAGTGAGAGAGAGAGAGTGTATGTGTTTTTTTATTTAATTATCTATTTATCTGCTCCTGGGTGTTTAGATTTAATTACTTATTTTAAAAACAGAATTTTCAATTTTCACCCTAACAATTCCATGTTCATTTATGATTGCATTTCTGTAAATACTTGCTAAAATTTGCTTTTTTTTTTTGAAAATGCAAATAAAACTTTCCTGACAATACATATATTGGCGTTTTGGTAATAGTGTGGTCCAAAATGGGATGGAGCATGATCTGTTGTTCTAGTCTCTACAAAAGATAAAAAAAAACTTTTTCATCTTATACATTATATGACATCAATAATCTGAAAAAGACTTAAAGTTAACGTGCGGCTTTTGCTTGGAAAAAATCAAATTGTATAGGAAATATAGTTAGCTATTTAATTATATATGTAACGAGTAAAAAAATATTTTAATTTAATTTAATTAATTTTCTCAATTACATAAGCTCTAGTTTGAGCTATATGTACGTGGGTGGCAGAAATTATTGTATAATAAATTCCCCCACTAAAACTCACAAAAATCTCGCCCCGGAGGCTTTTCTGTGTTGACCATATTTGGCAATTGTGTTATCCCTGCGGAGGGTAATAATACCTTAACATCTTTACATACGGAGAAAGAGAGCGTTGTTTCCTGTCCTCATTCGTCTAGCGGTCCAAGACACTCCGGGCTAAACGGAGGGACCCTGGTTCGAATCCAGGATGGGGAAAGCGTCTCTTTTTCTCCAAAATTACACAAGCTCTAGTTTGAGCTGTAATTAAAACGTGGGTGGCAAAAATTATAGTATAATAAATTTCCCCCACGAAAACTCACAAAATTCTCGCCCCGGAGGCTTTCTTGTGTTGACCATATTTGGCAATTGTGTTATCCCTGCGGAGGGTAATAATACCTTAACAAAAAATAATTTTATGAATATACTTTTGTTCACCAGAATAATATATGCTTCTGACATAAGCTTACGCAGAAAGTTCGTAAGGGGGGGGGGGGTTATAGGCACAATGGGGTTTCACAGGGCTACAACTCACGGATTCCTATTTTAAATGTGCAACATTTTATTTCAATTGTGGGATTACAACCCCCATCAACACCCCCCTACGTACGCTAGTGGCTTCTGATAAACCTCTAATCATTCATTTTCACTACACAACTTGATAATTTTGAATTTAACTTCAGATTTGTTTACCCCATACAATTGGCCCAACCACGCTTTATGGTAATTCAGGTGGTAGCATTACGTCACAACGCTTGTGCCAGCTAACGTGCAATCAGAAATAAAGTTAAAAATATATAAAGTTGAAAAATAAATATTTATCTATGAATATTTTAATTACAAATACTTTAGTTTTTCTTATCTACTTTGATTATTTTATATATAGTAGTTTGGATTTAGCTGTCTTGGAAGTCGTAATTAAAACATTTTAGCAATTATAAACGTAGGGCAACGTTTCCCAATCGATTTAGCCCCGCGACCCTGAAACAGTAAAAAAAAATCAATACTGTCTTTTGTTCTTTTTATATATTAATAAATATCTTATTTTTTATTTCGCCACGCTCTTGATGCCACCGGGACACTCAGAAACGCTGACAAACGGTATCACGATAAACGAATGTACTATTGTAATTTGCCGTCGAATTATCAGAGTTGGGTGCACTGGCGGATCCATTGGGGGGGGCATGAAGTGATCACCCTCCCCTTGAGCCCAGCCTATATACCATTATATCATGGAGTACAAAATGAAGGAGTACTGGACATATAGCGAAAAATAGGAATCAGAAGCAGATCGCCCCTCGTGAAAAGTTTCTGAATCCGGTTGGAGTTGGAAGACGTTTGGACTAAAGGCATCATGTGGAGCTTCATGTGGAATACGCTTCGGCCAGTTTTCGAGCATTCTGCTAGAAGCGTATATATATATATGCTTCGGCCGTTCTTCGAACACTTTGGGAAAACGTATATATACGCTTCGGCCAGTCCAAGGGTTAAAGGAGTATTGGAGAAAAATGACCGTTAGAGGTTGGAAGATGAATTAGGCTTGAGTATAGGGAATAGGATGGTGGTGAAGGTCAGCTTGCGGTCCAGATAAAAGGTTATCGCAAAAAGGCTCTAGCAAAAATTATAGAATAATAACAGGCTATATAAATATCGATAGGTGCGCCAAAGTTCGTAGCGTTTCTGGAACAGCTCCCGGTGGAGTGAAGTCTGCGAAGGATCGAGATAAAAATCGTCGATGAGAGAAGATTGGTAGATTACGATTAAGATGGTTTAAACCAGCGCGAGCCCTAAAGTCGCCGTCAGTAGTTGGAAACAATTTCCAGACCCAGCGTACGAAAATTCCTTCCTATTTATTCTCGGCGGAGATAGAATTGGAGCAGTAGAACTCGAGTCGTTCTTCCGGCACATTGGAGAGCAGGGCATCTTTTTCTGGAGCCATATATGCCGGACCAGTTTACGAGACCATTCGTGGAGCCACGTTTTTTCCTGGACCGGTCACCCCAAGTTTTTCCCCTCAGCGTAGGACGAACGCAGATGGATGGTGGAGGAGACCCGTGTAACGTGAGTTTTATATCTCTTTTACGTTTGATATGAGGTGTATCGGGGCTCTGTAATAAATGGATAGTCTGTAGAGTCAGGACTCGAGTAAGATAAGAGCGCAATCAGGGAAGATAAGGTTAAGGTTTTTAAATAGTGCGGTAAACTTTTTTTATTGCAGAAATATTTGCATTGCATTTAAATATTTCAATATTGCATGTGTACATTAAGTGAAATAAGTGTTTTTCAGTACGTGTTTAAATTAATTGTATCGATTTTTAAGGAGTAATCACGGGCATAGCCCATAAGCACTGTGCTGCCATGCAATGAGCATGAAAACCTTAGCATATTGTCGTTATAGCTTCCTGCTACATTGAATATAGCAGACTAAGTTTTTTATTGTGTCCCAACGTTTATTTTTATACAACATAGATCATGGCGGTTCTATCAATATTAGGAATACATTAAGGAATTTTTATTGTCTATTCAAATAGTCTTCTGTCCATGTTAGCGCTTGGCTATTCACTAGCAATTTACAGGTAAAACGCCAGCTAAATAGGTATAAGCGTATCCTATTCATTGACATTGATCACATTTATTCAGTAACCGTTTGGTTAATAATACTTAATATTTAGCATATTAGTAATAGACGAAGTAATCCTTCTTTAAATTAGTATATCATTTTATACTACAGTCGTTTAATGATTAGTGTGAACTAGTCATTCACAATATAAGTAACGTGCTGCGTTACATTATGTTCAAATGTCCCATTAGTTTCCCAAAATAATTTCAATTTATCGGTTTTATGGTAAACATTTAATAATATACTTGCAGCAATTGTTTGCCAGAAACGAAAGCTACAAATCCATCGAATTCTCCCTTCAACTTTCGTGTTCATTACGTTATGTTTGCGTAGTACTTATAACCTTTTATCGAAGATGTTTTGGTTTTTGCGAATAGAAAAATTTTATGACCGTAATTATCGGATTTCGATAATACTGTGGCCAAAAATTCGTTGAGACGAGATATGATGTCTTCATTTTGACCCCACTTATCTGAAGTAAACAGTAAATGTTGGATAATCTCAGCTCGGATTGAAAATGATGAAGAAATGCAAGATATGGCAAAAATATTTAAATAAAAGACATAAAATTAAACCACGAAGATGATGTATTTTATATTATGAAATTTTCGTAAAAAATGCGGAAGGCACTCCTAAAGAAAAGTTTATTTATCAGAGGCACCGCCGGGAATAGTCTATCAGTTATACAATATCGTGAGAGCGATTCTGCGCGCATTTATGTTTGAATACCACGAAATTAGTAATATGCGGTTTTTCATGGACAAAATACAGTTTCTAATGAAATTATATTTCGTCACTTTTTTATATACTTTTAAATTTTCGAAATAACTCAAGAATGGATATAATATTTAAGAATTGATTTTGAATTGTGACTGGTCTATCTAACAAATTAGTTTTTAAAGAAATTACCAAATTGCAAAAATATTCAAAATCAGAATATTGAAAATGTGTATACTTAAATTATTTCATATAAAAAGGTAGTATTAATATGTTCCTGTGTAACATGATTTACGTCGGACAATAGACCAAAAATTCTGTTTGCATAGAAATTAGTATTGCTATCTATTGGCAAATGTATTTTTAACGAAAGTCAAAATTAATTTTGAAGAGAGTTAAAGTCAAATATTAGTAGTAATTAATTCAATCGTATTGCAATTTTTTTTCCTGAAAACAAATCTGCAATTCTGCCAATCGAGCTAGGGACCCTAATATGACTGTAGGCCAATGACGGCGTCTGGTTTTTAACTACATTTTAAATGATCTAATTTGAGCTAAAACGTGGGTGTCGAAAATTAATACCTATAATTAAATTCCCATACGAGAAACTACAAAACACTCGCCCCGGTATTTTGCTTTGTTGACCATTATTTGGCATTTGTGTTAGTTCTGAGAAGGGTAATGATTTCTTAGAACACACACAAACATATGTATATATATATGTATATATATATAAAAGTTGTCTCAGCAGCAGGGTTGCAAACATCGAGGAGGGATAGGGTACACCTAAACGAACAATATTTGTCATAGAACCTAGGGTCGCAAACCACTCACAGTGCCAATTCTAAAACCGTCCAGCATGCACAAATACTGACGACCAGTGCGTGAAAAGCGCCAGATAAAACTCAAATTAGTTGTTCAAGTGCATAGATGATTAGGACATCGCATTTTGCGCTTTTCATACGCTGGTTGTCACTATTTGTGCATGCTGGACGGTTTTAGAACTGGCGTTATGAGTGGTTTGCATCCCTAGGTCCTATGACAAATATTGCTCTTCTACGTGTACCCTATCCCTCCTAGATGTTTGCAATCCTGGTGCAGAAACACCATATATATATATATATATGGTAACCGGAAATGGAATAAATAAATTAGTAAAGCGATTTCAACCATCCTTACCGGATTATAGGAATTATCGTTAACACGAATCGATTTTCTATTCGCCCTTGATGTTCATTGTAGCGCGTCCTTAAAGGTGTTAATCCCACTACCTTAGGAGCAGTGGCGTTTGGGTAGGTATTTGCTGCGACCAGGTGCCCATAGGCAATACTTCGTATCCACGGCATGTTACGAAACTAAGGGTATCCTCTGGTATCCAAAGTATGATGCGGCTGAAGCACCTTACGAAGAAAAGCACAACCGCTGGCATCACAGTGATTAATCAGCTACTTTAATCGTACTACGTATATGCAATTATGATGTCAATATAAAGACACTATATCCGAAAATCGGGGATGAAATTACACACCTTCGGCAAAGCCTTCCGCTTAAACAAGAACGGAAAGGTCCCAATGATGGGACCGGAACAACAGGCGTGTATCCTCACGGCCTGCTCTCTCTCATTTTTCCTTACTCCCGCCGAAGATATCTCGCTACCTGTCCATCCCACTTCTTCAGAAATTCCTAAGAGGGGCCTGTTGATTTTTCTGCTGGGACTGGGGCGTGCTGAACCGTCACCTTCATCTTAATGAGGTTCGCTTATATAAGGGTCCTACTATATAAATAAGTTCTAAATTCTTAGTGATGAATTATTCATCGATATAGGTTATACATAAGAATTCTTTCCTAGGCCTATTTCCTATTATGGAAACGGCTAGGCATATCCATACGGAAAGTTGAAACGGATAAGCAAAATAATAATTTGTTGCTTAGAGTCCGGCTCTCTTGACCATAAATGAAATGATGTCCACGTCGTAAGGAAAGGAATAGTCACTTACTTCCAACCCTGGATAATTTAGGACGGCAGTAGTGGAGAAATCGACACCCTTCCTTTGAATCACTCCTACCCTTCTGTTCCAACTTCCATTTGCGTTTACAGTACCACATGTTCCTTCTGTTGCGCACACCTATTCGTATGTGAAGCTTACAAATTTGGAGAAAATTTCTAATAACTCAAATTCTGTGCCATCTACACCATCTTATTTATCATCAACTAATTTATATATCACAAACCTGGGAGTCAAATTCAAAACCTCAACTTTAAAAGGCATTGCCATACTTGCTAGTGTCATACAAATCTTTATCCTTTGTATTCAGACGTGCAGCCAAATTCTTCATGAACATATGTCTCCATTCCATTCCAATTATCTGTTGCTTTCAATTATTTTCCTTTCAGTGTAAAATGTGTGAGAATATTTTTTCATATTCTGTAAAACGGGTGATCGAGAATGTTGTTATTTGGGTATACCATGGCGACTACTGATATTCTTTAGCAGAAATTGACAATGTTCCACTATAGATTGATAAGGTTCCACTGACAGTAAACAACTTTGTTCAAATAAATGCTGTGAAGTAGATTCTCTCATTTATTCTAATTCTCAAATAAATTGCCTAAAACATTTGTTTAAATTCAAGTTTGTCTTACCTAATATTAGACTAAAATATAAAATGGGAAGTAACCAAATTATTTCACATACGGAAAAGTGGGGAAAGTATACGGCCGATTGAAAAAGATGCAAATGTAAAGAACAGTTTCTGCTTTGGAAACATATTTTTATGATATACTTGGGTTTGTGAAGATCTGAGGGACAACTTACATTAAAATAAGGAAACTGCAACTACATAATATAAAAAAAAGAAAAACAAAATTCGTTGTTTTGTCGCATGCCAGGGCCATGATGACGAACCATATGGGGGCAAGTCGGTTAGCACAATTCGTAAACCATATTCCCCTAAGCGTTTTAGCAGTGATCGCAAATGTAATCGCCCACTTGCTCATCGTTTGTGCAGAGATCATGCCACCATTTTTGACATACTTTACACTGAATGCAGTCTTCCTGCGGATTATCAATGTAGCTCTCATTGCATCCAGAACAATTAAATGAATTCGCAGGAAATGAGCTTTTGTACATATTTTTTACAGTTTTCCTTTTAACAACTTTTAGTAGATTTAACTTTCTCTTTGAAAGCGTTATTTGTTTATTGGCAGCTAGCTGTTTGGTATTTTTTAACAGTAAAATTTCTTTCTAAGTAGTTTCTTTAAAAATTGTCTTCGATTTTACTGTGCATTTTTGTTTCGAGTTTACTCGATGAGCAATCGGGGGGCCTGACTGCCCAGGGAAGTGCCATAGGTTATTGAACAGTCGTACTAGAGCCATGTTCGTGCAACGTTTCTTCCTCTGCATCAATCTGCTCTTAGATTGGATCACACACACTTCTTGAATGTATTCTTCCTCGTGTTCGGTCTTTTCTGTAAGAATTGCGGCTGCAAAATCATCATCACTGAAAATGTGTCTATTGAATGGTGCGATTCCTGATGCTTGATATCCATTTATAGGTATTCCCACTGATGCTGCCTTAGAATAGGCTAACATAAAATGTTAGCTGTAATAAGGAGAATGAGAATATAAATTATTATAATAATAAATATAATTACCTAATAATATATGAGTTATTAATAAAAAATGCAACAATAATAATTTACACTAAATATCGAATCTGGGACATTTTCCAAATATTAGTATACTCGGACAAGATGAGGAATTCGTCAAGTTTCTCCAATATTCATATAAAGTGGCAAGATGACGAATTCGCCAAGTTTCCCCTAACTGTGCCTCTTAATATTTAATATTAGTAACTTTTCATTAATGGCTAAAATGGTAAAAAAGTGCAAGTTTTAATACTATTAAACTAAGGTGTTATTACACTTAAAATCATTTTACAATTATCACATAAATCTATAGCTTATCTTCAACTTTCCAGAAGGTTAACAGAAAACTTTGAAGCATGTAAAAACTATAATCTTCACTCACATCAAAACGACACGTTGTTAGAAGCCGACTTTTGTCAGGAAATAAAGAAGTTCTTTTTCTTCGACTCGCGGAACTAGGGCTGCCAAACAGTGATAATTATTTAAAAGAAATGAAATTCTTCACCTTGAAAAGCTCGTTAAGTTGCCCCACTTTCTACAAATAATTAATTATAACTTCATAACAAGTAAAATTTGAAACTGGTCGGAATATAAGAAATACAAGTAAAGGCGGTAGAATACATTTACCATCTGAAAATTGATGCGAATATTTTTGCAGATGGTAAATGCCTTTTACCTTCTTCATTTGTATTTCGTATATGCCGACCGGTGTCAAATTTGTTACTAGTTATGGTAAGCCTTAGTCTATCTTTGTACGATGTTGTAAATATAATTTGTTACTAATATGATGATTTGTTATTTACCTCTTTATCCAGAAATTGACACTGGCGGAAGTAAAATATTATTTAGACGACGCTATTTTCACAACATTATCATCCTTAATTTAAAAAATACTACTTGCATTATTTTCATTTCATTTATTTATCAGTACCCATATACAGTTGAAGATCAAAAGTAATGCAATATCATGAGTTGTATCAAGGTGTATTGAAGTGGGGAAGCAGGACAAAAGTCGACAAAAACGGCTTGATCACGTCGTCCTGGCCACGAAAATAAAGCAGGAGAACAGTGATGTACAGCATTTAATATAATATCAAGTAACAAAGAATTATTAACGAGATCAAACATTAAAATTTTAACACAGACAGAAATTTAATGTACGAGTAGATTTTAACCAGCACGTCAATGAAAATCTTAAATCACTCTAAAGAAAGCGATTCTTCAGGTCACATAAAACATATTTCAATAGGAACGACAAAAATATCTAAGATGACAGAGTAACTTTCATATAATGCACTCATGAAATTAAGAAGATTACAAACACATCACACTTATATTACATATTGGTCTTGAAACATATCAAAATTAATATCGTTATTTGACAAATTGATATATGATAAATAGCTAGAGGGAAAAACACCCACACGCAAACACACACAAAAACATAACAGTTATTATACCAATTGCCAACAAATAAGATTTTAGCCTCTTTTCTTGAATAAGTGCAAATTTTGAATTTCTCTAATATAAGTATGTAAAGCGTTCAATATTCTTGGGCCCACGAAATCACTTTGATACAATATCCTCATTATTTTAACTTTTGAACCAGCACGTTCTACCGAAGAGAATTTGTGTATTGAAAATATCAAATGAAATGAAAGTACAGTAATATAATTAAATGGCAGAAATGAGCGGTTGAGAAACAATGAAAGATTTTTACACATTTTAATTTCCGACACTAATACAAGACCAACTTTTGTCAAGTTCTCGGCATTGGATGATCGTACCTACAGCCGTGATATTTCAGGCGCAAGGGCATTATGGGTCATTTTGTATCGAAATAAATAGATCTTCATCCGTCTGGCAGTGAAACATGAGTTAAAAGCATAATTTTAAAAGGTATGTATATGGGAATAAAAGTAAAAAGTGTTTGTTGGACATTTCAGCGTCATTTGAATCGTATATACATTGCTATAGACCAAAGCAAGCATGGCACAAATAAGTTTGCTCAGATGATTGAGAAAACAAAACAAGTTTATTCCTGGTACTGTATAAGATCAATATTTTCCTTTAATAGGTTAATTCAGTCAGTTTTACAATAGATCATTATACACCCTTTACTTTATATGTATGAGTGTTAAATTATGGGAATTATAGTTTCAGTCAAAGTGGATGGAGATCTCCAAAACATTGAAATCAGCCAAACAGTTTAACTTGACAAGTAGAGCAATATTCCAAACACTGAGAATCACACCACTAAATCATCAAAAAAGAACAATATTACCAATAACTACAGTTTCAAACTGTAGATCATACTCTTACTATTATATATGATCCAAGAACAAAAAGAATGACGTGATCATTATGATATTCACGATATGCTATCATGGAAATTTAAATTAATAATTTAGAGACTTATCTCAACACCGTCAGATCTCCACATTAGACAATAGAAGCAAGGTTAATATGTTAAAATCAAGGAAAAAATAACTGGACGCAAACCTCAATGTATGAAGCAGGCAAGTAGTACATCATAAGTATTGAAGGAAAAAGATGCATTCAATAACGCTAAAAATAAATTATTATTCAAGGTTTTCAGTACAGCTGCGAATATCTGTTAATGATCTAAATACACGCTTCACACCCTGAGCCGAAAGTAAGTAAATGTTACCCATCTGGGTCAAGCATTGCATTCCGTTAGCACGTAATTCATTATAAAATTCCATACGTGCAGGTATCAGACTTTCAGTTATGACCAGTCCGGTACCCTTTAAGACTTGTTTGACCCTATACACATCATTACGCTGAAACATCTTTAAGAACTTAGCAATAATTGGTCTAGATGTCCCGTCACGCACACGATCCCGTCTTAATCTACCCAACGATGTGCATCCATCAAGTCTTCAGCCCGTATGTTTAAATTCAGCTTATCCTTGAATACGTTAATCATATCAGTTGGTGGATCCTCACTATCGCCCTCAGGGTTTCAGTGAATGAACAGATATGGACTTCCGGTGTATTGTTGATGGCTTTCGAACTCATTCTGAAGGTCAAGTAGTGATTTTTTTAACATTTTGATCCTGGCCGCTCAATTATCGATTTCCATGGTACAATCACCCCGTAGTTTCTTTATTTCATTGTTTATTGCCATACGTAGTTCTTTCTTTTGAGGACCAAAATCTTTGTCAAGATCAGTGGTGAGATGTTTATGAGTGGAAATAATTTTGGAGTCGATTTTATCATTAAGCGATTTTTTTAAATCTTCTGTATAACTATCGCATTGGTAGCGAAGAGAGAAAAGTTCGTTTAATACCAGACATACCTGCAGGTATCACAGCTACCTGCAGATACGGTAATCAGGTATATTAAGGTACCTGATTAGTTGGCGAGGTGGTGGACCTTTGCTTACTATGTGGCATAATGTTGTCTGAATCTAACGTCGAAACTGTCGATATTTAGCCCACAATGTAGGCTCCCAAAGACTCCCCTTACCTCTGGAATATATTAACTACATTAATATATTCCAGATTTAAGTTGGATAAAATAAACTTTAATAGAAAATAAAATGATAAGAACAATAAGCCCATGGTAAATTCTTGCGTAAAATCTTGCGGTGGGCCACTATTGCCTTCTACCGGCGAAAGGTATTATATATATGTATTACAGATAAAATTTTACAAAACCAAAATCACACGGGTACTCACCCGATAGTTCAGCTATCAAATTTATAATTTCTTCAACCGTTAGAGGCTTATTATTTTGCACTTTTCTTTTCCTTTGACATGAAAGCCCTGCAGAACTATCATCTGCACAACATATGTTACAAGATTATTTTTACAATAAGTAATAAAGCAATAAATTCGAAAATACGAACAATTAAAACTAGATTCGGATCTTAACTCCACGTCAATACCAAAAAATATACCCAAAACGTAATGTCAATTGAACTGGATAATAAACATTGAGGCCGTGCTTTTCCCGCGCTGGCGCGGGACTGACTACTGAGACATCACACCACATCAGGGTCTAGCCCGTTGTTGGCACTTCAGCGATAACGCCGTATCACACGCTAGAGCGAACTTGGCAATCAATGTGTTAAACATGAGATATGCAATCGTAACCAATAACCTTAATCATGCGACGTGTAATCTTCATGCAAAAACCTTAAGCATAAAATCTGCATTCTTGATGTAATAAGCTTAAGCATAAGCCGTGTAAGCCTAAACCTTTAAGGTGATGCGCAAGATGCGTAAGTTTATAGCAATGCGTTTAAATATAGGACATCTAAAAAAGTTTTCCAACTAACTGCTCACTATATTCTTGGTGCTTTGTTCCCTCGGACAGAGGAAGTTAAGAGTTTTCGGTAAGAACCTGTGTGCCAAGGCACGCAGGTGGTCTTTTTTATCCTTCTGCGGTAAAGCTCGTGCAAAAGTAAGTAGCGACAGGTATATATAAAATTTAACTTCGAATTTACTATTCACAGTTTAATATTTCTTTACTTGTTATATCTTATATAATAGTTCGCAATTACTTAGCGTAGATTGCGTTTGTTTAAGCAAATTTTTCTGAAAACGACAAGTATATTGGACATATCACACAGTAAACACAAATTCTTCGCTGCAAGAAACATGCACGGCTAATATTGACTCATTGTCTCACGAGCAACTCAAGATCCACGGTACCTTTCAGCATAACACCATTAAAAATAAATTCAAATGCGCAGCAATTGAGTTCGGTGTCTTTTCCCGTAGCACAAGAATGGATTTGTTTTCAAATACGTATGTGTTTTATTAAGGTCGATATAGCAAGGATATCAATTTAAATTTTGTCATGTTGAGGCGTACATAGGTCGAGGAATTGGCGTTTCTGATTAAACACCTTAAAGTTTCAAATGTTTCATAATTCAAAACACTAAATAAATGCGGAAGGTGCTTGCTATCCAAAACTCAAATTTTGGTGTTTTAAACGGTCAGAATAAATGAAGCACTTTGAGGTAATATAAGGCGAAGTAATAATATTAATAACACCGAACAAACAGAATTAGGGAAACGACATTGCATATCCATATCGTAGGTCGAAATGGATACGCAAAATCATAGTTTCTTGCTAAGCGTCCAGCTTTCATGGTCATGAATGTGTCAATGTCCACGATGTATGAGAAAGCAAGGTCAGTTACTTTCGACCCGGGATATAAACCTACTCTGTCGAGTGCCAAGTCGGTTTCCTTTTTTCTAGTATCCACACCCAATCACTCCACTTTCCATTTGCATTTGAACTACCCCTTACCTCTTTTCTTGGACACACAAATTCACATTCAAATTTCATGCATCTTGAGAGAATTTCTAATAACTCAAATTCAATGCAATTTGCCACGGCAGATTTTTCATCTGCCAATTTTAGACATATGCATGGACACATGTGATTCATTACCGAACGAGACATGCAAGATGGCCCGTAGTTTCCAAATGAAGGTAACCCAAACAATTTTCTATTTTTGTAGTGCAAAGGTTAATTTGTTTTTAAATATTACTTGCTCTATTCAGACAGCCAATGCAAGGACCATACATTTAAGTTTAGAATACTGAGATACAGCAAAGCAATCGGTGGTTCAGCAAAGCAATAGGTGTATGAATTTCTCATATTTAAACACACTAGAAAAAATTAGAACATGCATGCCATAAAAACATCCAATTTGGTAGAATAAACCGAAATTAAATGAGATAATTTCAGTTAGTGCAAGATTTATATCTATAAGAGTAACAGCTTCGTAATGTGCTCTTCTTAAACGGCGTATTGCACTTGTACGCCTCGAAACAATTTTGTTTGCAAGAGACTTCATTTTCATTGCCTATTTCGAATATGTTCTACATAAGCGCCTAAACAAAATTTAAGAAGTGCGGGAAGATATCAAATCAGGAAACCACTTACAGAATTCTTGAACTTTATTCTTCTATGACGACTTTTAGACCTAATGATTAGCTCAAATAATAGAACGACAAAGGAAATTGCGAGACCGATAAACAATATTTCAAAAACCCCGGATAAATCCTTGATTGAGATGGGTCTCAAAGAGTGATCGTGATTGGTACGAATCTTTGCCTTCAAACCAAGTTTAAAAATCTTGTCATTCAATATCTTCTGGTAAATACCAGCTTGTTGCAGCCGAATAATCGCCTTATTAAAATTTTTGGTGAAACGGAATTTCTTTCTGAAGAGAACAGAGACTGGGGCTATACCCAATCCGTCATTTGATGTAAAAATATTATGGCCATGCCCGTGGGCTGCAACAGTCAACATATATCTCGGTCCCATAAAAGCGTAACCACCGTTGACCATTTGAATTCCCTCAATAAATGATTTTGCTAACGCCTTTGGATATTTACTAAGATTTGTTCCCAAATCTGTTAATAATTGTGTCTCTGGATGTTCAATAATCGCTGCCGAATACGTACCTTTTAAGGTGGTTACTTTAACTCGGCCTATTCGACTTTCTGCAGCAAGTTGTTCAAAAGTTGCGATTTGTTTTTCCATCAAAGGTGTCATTAGAAAGGACAGAAGTAGGCCAGTGAAACAAAACAGCAGTACTCGAAGCGGAAATGCCCATAAAACAAAAAGAGTTCTGACTGCCACTTTTTCGAAACCTTTTGTGATGACTCCATTTCCGATCAACATTTCTGCGGCAGAAACAATATTCACCAAGGAGACATAAATACTCTTGAAACTGACGGATCTAACATGACGAAGTAGTAATAAAAACGGCGAACAAACAATTATGGAAACTAATACGCATATCCATACTGAAAGTTGAAACGGATAAGCAAAATAATACTTTGTTGACAAGCGTCCAGCTTTCTTGATCATGAATGTGTCGATGTCCACATGGTATGGGAAAGCGAAGTCAACAACTTTCGAC
>QLNU02005623.1:0-13616 GCA_006491805.2 Dysdera silvatica | reverse complement strand
GTCGGCTACGGAGTCACTCCCAATATATTACAATATACCTAAAATTTAAAATTATTTTCAAATATTGGGGGAATGTTTGTGCCCCACGGGTTCGTATAACCCCACACCCGTGATTCCCGATATGCGACCTGCAGGCCAACTTTGGCCTGCGAACGGGAAAAACTGGCCCAGTGACTAAAGAAAAGAAACTGAAATTTTTTCTAGGGGGCTAATTTTTTTCTAGAGGCGGGAGCTAAAACTCTTACCTCAATGCTATTTCATTGAAGCATAGAATTTCTGGGGGTGAATAAGCCCTCCCGTCTAGGTCCCTCAATGTCCATATAGAATGTAAGTTAATTTCGTGTTCATATCTTCTGGCCCGCCGATCGAAAAAAAGATTCAAAATGGCCCGCGATGAAAATTAATTGAGAACCACCGCACCAACACCTATGACGTGGAAGCAATGATGTCATTTACCAATGTAAAGGTATAAATAAGGTTTTAATCAATATTAATAAATAAAACTTCGACTTCGTTAATATACGAGATTTTTTTTTTTAACATTATAAGAAACGCCTTTGAATATGATGATTTATTTATGATTTCCATCAATACACCATTCGAACTTTAAATATATTTTCTCCACACATAATGCAATACGAATTTCACGATAAATACATTAAAATACGGGGCACGATCTGATGTAATTGGGATTATATCATGTAATGGGTCCCAAGAAAATATCATTCGTATAACCAGCTTGAGACTCTTCATGTAACCCAGCTATTCAACTCTGTATTACCTCATTTATTAATGTCTCTTTTATTAGTTGTTTTTTTTATAATTTTAAAAATGCGTGTTCTCTGTATTGCCCCTAATAGTAAGTTCCAAAGTTTTACTCCTCCTTTACAATCGATATTGTCCCATAACACAAGTCTACAAAACAAAAAAAAAAGGGTCAAATTGCCAAAGGTGTTTAAATGACTTTAGGGTATATCAAGTGTTCTGAATTCAAAAATAGCCTCAGTTTTGCCAAATTGGCTCTAGTTTTGGAGATAATAAATAACCCTCAAATTATGATTTTACCCCCACAGGACTATGATGCGTATATAATATTGGGCAACACGAAATTTATTGGCATTTATATTTTAACATTGTTACAATAACTTTGTGTTGCTGATACCGAATATGGCATCGGATTTGCTAGATTATATCTAGTTTTTGAGATAAAAGGCATTTTCTGTTGAAAATCATGAAACATACAAAAAACTACATGTCATGCATATATTTCTCAAAAGCACATTGAAATTTCCTCAAAACGTGCAAAAGTAAATACAAAATAAAATTTTATGATAATAAGAAAAACAAATTAATATGGATATTTGCAATTATTCTGCAGAAGAACAATGTTTGCATGATTTTCGTTTATGTGAAGAATTTGGACAATCCCGTTGGAGGCTCAAGCAGTAATTTGCCATCATGTGTCTATCCCATCTGCCTTGATACCTTTCTTCCATCACTTTTATCTCTTGATGGATCCTTTCTCCTTGCTCCTCACTGAAATCACCAAGAACTTCCAGAAATTTATCTAAATGACTATGAAGATAGTGTACATTTATGCTCATGTTTGCACCCAAAATTTTAAAACTGATAAGCATATTTTTTTAATAAGTCTTCATAACTCTCTCCTTTATATTTGCTCAAAAAATGTTTAATAACAGAAACAAAACTACTCCAGGCAGACGCTTCAACATCGTTCATGCATTCGAAACAATCACCATCTTTGTTTAAAGCTTTTACAAATTGCTTCATTAGACCAAGCTTAATAGGAAGTGGTTGAAGAATGATTTTTGCTCTGTCCACCAAAGGATTATTAACGATATTTTCTTTACGTACAGTCATACATTCCCTTAAAGACCATGTTAATGTTTTCCAATGTTTTTGTTTTGCTCTTCTATACATAAGCAGATAAGGCATGGGAATTTTGTGTAGCCACTTTGCTGTCCAAGTAAAAAATTAACCATTTTTAATAAATAAGCCATTGGTGCAAATAAGACATTGGTGCTCATCATATCAAAGCAGGAAGATTGCGTGTAAATTATTTTAGCTGTATTGGAGGGGGTCATTCCCAAACCTATTTCTTATCGGACATTTCATTCACACCGACCCAATGTATATTACAATGTAAAAAAAGTATGAAGCAAAAAAATTTACAATACTTTTAGCTAATATGTAAAGCGAAATCAAACCTTTTGGCGAGTTTTTTGGCACTGCGTATTTTTAACAATCCTATCAATATCCGGTTTTATTTTTGATATTGCAATCCTAAGAATGCTTACAAGGTGGACGTCAGTTATTCTAGTCCTAACTTTTCATTTTATCAACTTCATTTTTAGAAACAGCCGTTTACAGACACATTGGCGTATGCAGAAGTGGGGAGTTGATGCAGGTCGTAATTCCCACTGCAACGAAATTATGTGTACATACATACATATGAGCATACGGAGTTGTAGCACTGTAACCCTCCGCCACCTCCAACTTCAGGAACTTTTCACATCAGCTTATGCCCAGATGTCAGTGCTCCAAAACAGGAACATTTTTAGAGCACGCAGTCAGATGGTTGGGAAGGTGTTCTTATCAACATATTTAGAATAGAACTTGACGAGCCCAAAGTTGAATTTTTCTAGGGGGAGTTGTACCTGAAAAAGTAATAAATTTAGGGGGGAAATTGTCTATTTTTTATTTACATGCTGAAAAATAAAGCAAATCTTCATCTTTCTGAGGATGTTTTGTTATTCCGACGCGACGAGGCCATCTTATTGAAAAATGTTTTTGAGTGTAATCATGTCACAGATTTAGACGTGCATATGATTAACTTTAATTTCCTTTATTACAAAACAAACTTTTGAGAAATTTTGCATTACCCAAACATTTAATGCGCTGCAATTTTCAGCGAATAAATTTCATTGTCAGATTGTGGCTCGCGGCTGTATGTTGACAACCTGCTTAGGATTTAATCTAGCAAAACGTGCTGTCGCCAAAATGCAAAATGGGATAAAAGTAGTAGCAAAATGCTAAAAAATATTAGTAGCTTTCATTGCTCGAAAAATCGTATCAATGAAATTATTTATATCAACAATGCTTAATAGGTACTGTTAAGAACTTTGAAGAGGAAACGAAAAGGAACAAGAAAAGATCGCTGAAGTGCAAAACGCATATTCTGGAATAGGGGATTCCTGTTTTCACAAAGCAAACTCTGGTTAAAAATGCATGTCGCATTTTTACGATGGGCAATAATTGTTTCTTCGCATTTCCATCAATCAACTCGCCGCATTTTGCCGAAAACGCAACTGCAGCTTAAACAATGCCTGCTTTATGGGGATTGTTCTATTACTTCTATGAACTGCACGGAGATTTCCATGGTCCACACAGGGATTTTCGTGACTTTACTCGGTATTTCGATGGGTTCCAAAGGCACCTGGATGAACTTGTTGAGCGCGTTGCTGGTCAGGTAGAGAACACTTTCCCGGGATGTAAAAATTTAGTGTTCAGAAAATGTGCTTTGCTATGTTTAGGGCACTTAGAAGTTTCAAATTTTCCAAAAATTTATTTTTTTTATTATTTTATCGGAAAGCTCAGTTTTTCCTGGAAATTTCTATACCAAAATTAATAGTAATAGCTGCGGTGAAATAGAACGCTATATACTCCAAAAACTCTAATTGTAGGGAAAGGTAAGTGCATGCGATATTTTCCGAAATTTTTTGTCCGGCAATTTTCGAAGCGTTTTTCCCCAAATCTTGAAATGTCAATGTTTCGCGTATGATAATTTTGAAACCATCTAACATGTTCTAATAAAACTTTGTAGAAGCATTCAGACTATTACTTAGCATAAAATGAACTAGAATTATGTTAATCGAATAAAAATTTAATTACTTGTGTCCACATATATATATACCGTGAAAAATTTTCCTTTTTTTCCATTCTTTGGTTTTCAAAATTAATAAAAAAATATTTTGCTTTATGACAAACTTGCTTGTTGCATATATTTACGTACAAGCTTTTCTCTGTAGAATGGTGTCATTATTATTATGTTACAATCGGAAATAACCTCAATATCATGCGCGCAAGCAACTTATATGTTTTGTGTAAAGTATAAAAGTGTTTAAGCTGTTTACTTAAAAAGTAAGTAACAGATTTTTGTTCTGTTTTTTTTAACACACACTTTAATATTAATATATTTAATATTGTTGAAAAAAAATGTTGATAATTAAGTATCTGTGATATTTAATTCACAATTTGCATTTTAGAAAGTGGTATATATTGATGGTTTTTCATGTTTTGAAACCCCTAATTCAACTTAAACATAAAGTTGAGCAGTATACCGCAATGATGATTTTAACAATTCAGAGAAATGCAATTACTATATACAAAAAAATTAATACAAGCTACAACTTCATATTTACACCACTAAACTAACGGAAGTCATTATCAATGATTAATAAGTTAACGTCATATAGAGACAGAGCGGCGACCCATGCACTTGAAAAGTTCGGAGCTGAATATCCTTTCTGTTCGAAAGCTTTTAGAAATAGTTTGTATAGTGATTCCATTGATCAAGACACGATGATGAAACTCGTCACAGTTCATTTCATTGGTCAGTGGTCCCCTGCAAGACACTTTACGGTGGGATGATGAATGGCATCATAAAAATGTTCAAACTCGAAGTCCTTTGCCGCTACCTTATGAAAGGATAGCCCTTCTCCATTTCCGACTGGGGAGCTCCCATGCAAACTTTCGCGGTAAAGTCTTGCATCACTTGCAAATGGCATTGCACTTTTCTTAATGGTCTGCTGGCTGTGTGAGCAGATTCTGATGCAAACACTGAGTTGAGCTGACATCGAGAAACCTTCTTTTGCAGGAAATACATAGCAGTTACGGTGAAATGTTGCAAAGGGCACGAATCGCCCCAGCCTTAATTGAGACTCCATACTGCATACATGCTCTATACTTTCTATACTGGAGAGTTCAACATTATCCAAAGAAACTTCCACAGGTTTAAAGGCGACCTCCATGGGCTTTAAAAGTGACCTTCATGGGCTTTAATGGTGACTTCAATGGGCTTTAAAGGAGACCTCCATGGTCTTTAAATGGGACTTCCATGGGCTATAAAGGGACCTTTATTGGCTCCACACAGACTTCCATGGGGCCCACGTAGACCTGGAGCTCCCACATGGACCTCCATTGGTTCCACGCAAGCTCCATACAGACATGCATGGGCTCCACGCAGACGTCCATGGGCTCCACGAAGACCTGCATGGGCTCCACATAGACCTGCATGGGCTCCACGTGGACCTTCATGTGCTCCACGTGGACCTCCATTGGCTCCACGCAGGATCTATGCAGACATGCATGGGCTCCATACAGATATGCATGGGCTCCATACAGATATTCATGGGCTCCATGCAGACATGTATTGGCTCCATGCAGATATGCATTGGTTCCATGCAGACATGCATGGGCTCCATACATACATGCATGGCCTCCACACAGACATGCATGGGTTCCACGCATATCTCCATGGGCTCAAAGCAAACCTCAATGGGTTCCATGTGGGCATTCGTGTAGGCATTCATGGGCTCTACACAGACCTCCATGGGCTCCGTGCAGAACTCCATATGACCCTTACAAACTTCCATGGGTTCTCCCAACTCAACCATGGACTCCCCTCGGTAAAACTCCATTGATTCCATGTCATAAATCTTAAATCTCGAATTCATTCGAATCTGGAATATCAAATGGCGTTTGTTATTTCTTTAATTTTTTTTAGCTAGTCCCAACAATAAAAATATTTAACAATAGATTGAGATCAAAAATCTTGCTTATTACTTTTATGACCTTTGTCAAATAACTATTGATATCGATCAATTTCTCATATATTGGCAACGCTTTTATTTTTGATTTTGAAATGCTTTGTTTGCCTTTGTTTATTCGTTGTTGCTTACAACAATTAAGACTAAAATTGCGAATCGTTCCCGCAATGATATTTCAGTTACGTACGGACTATGCTCTCTGGGAAAACAGAGCCGTCTTCGGCGGTTCACCATTCCCAACCATAATCGAAAGAAAAATTGACAAAAAAACGTACGGATTATATCAATGCCATGGAGGACCGTTTTCGCAAGGAATATATGTGCACGTGTATATGTGTATATGTCTAAAGAATATAAATGCAGTGCATATGTGTAACGGATCAGCGACGTAGTGTGGGTTGCCAGCGCCCAGAGCAAGTTAAGTATTGTGGCCCCTAAGTCACGTTAGCACTCCGTTTCGCCACTCTTACATTGCAATTTTGCGCCTCCAAGACTTTTATGCCCAGAGATTTCGCCCCGGCGGCACCCTCCACACTACACCACTGTAAAGAATATATGTGTACGTGTGTATATATGTACACATATTAGTATGTCAATTATCTGAACCGTCTGTCATCAAAGATCAACAAAACTCTCAATTACCGAATACCAAATAAAGTTATGTGTCAAATAAAATGATGGAAGTTGTAATCGATTTGTGAATTCACAAAAAACGTGTTTGTACTTAATAAACCTAAATTGCAGTTCAGGTATTGTGCTTTCGAGCTTAGTTGGCGTGCGATTCCGTTAGCAGACTGGTTAGTCCAGCACAACAACAAGGGCGTCTTGCCGTAACTGGTTTTTCATGCGGGTTAAACCAGTTCCTCCAAGACGTCCTTCCCTAAACTGCAATGGACTAACCCGTCTGCTAACAGTATTACATGCCAATTGAGCGCGAACGTACAGTACCAGGATTCAATATTGCCTTTCACAATGTGCTTTGTAAGTTTTTATTATTTTAATTATATAATTTAATGCTGATTATTATATTTCCTTTCACATAATTTTCCTTGCCGTGCTTACGGTGCTAGCGTCCCTGGGCGAAACAGGTTTTAGCTACCCTCAGAAATGTTTTAACACAACACAACGATAAAAAGATTGACCAGGGTTTAGCATTACAAAATAACAGACGTTCACTAGACGACTTTCATTACAGCAACCTGTTTCTGGTTGGTCACCGCAAATATTTTTAGTTGCAGTTATTTTAATAAGGAATTTCATACCAAACATTTCAAACACTTTTATATTTCAACATGGCTATACATATTGCAATATTCTACTAATGGTTGTTAAATATATATCTATAATATACATCAGTATACATATAATTAATAATTCATCATCATCATCATATTCAACCATTATCTATCCACTGCTGGATGAAGGTCTCTCCAAATGCTTTCCACACAAGTCTATCCTGAGCAATTCGCTTCCACGTCACCCCAACCTGTTTTCTTATTTCATCCACCCATCTAGTTTGAGGACGTTTTCTAGGTCTTCGGTGGTCTCTTGGAATCCAGTTCAGAATTTCTGTTGTCCATCGTTGATCAGTTCTTCTTGCAATATGCCCAGCCCATCGCCATTTCAGCCCTTTTACTTTAACAATGATGTCCTCTACTCTAGTTTGCTCTCTCACCCAAGTGTTTCTTTTTCGATCTCTCCTAGTTATTCCAAGCATGCACCTCTCCATGCTCCTTTGCGTTGTCTGTAACTTTCGTATTGCTCCAACTGTTAGACTCCATGTCTCTGATCCATAAGAGAGGACTGGCAATACACACTGGTTGAAAACTGTTTCTTCCAAATGCACTCCAGCCAAGTTTAATACGTCTGTTGAGTTCTTTCATAATGTTGCCATCCATTGAAATCAGCTGGCCAAGGTAAATATATGAATCAGCAATTTCTAGCTCAGTGTTGTCAACTTGTATTTTTGTTTCCTCTACAAAATTATTGAACATGATCTTAGTTTTTTGTAGGTTCATCTTGAGTCCAACTTCTTTACTTCTAGTTGAGAGCTCTTGTACCATGTCTTGGAGTTCTGATGGGTTCGTTGAAAAAATAACAATGTCATCAGCAAACCGCAGATGATTTAAATATTCACCATTTATTTTTATTCCCTTGTTATTCCAATTTATCAGCTGAAAAATCATCTGTAAAGCTGAAGTAAAAAGTTTTGGAGAAATGGTATCTCCCTGCCTCACACCTTTACCAATTTTGATAGTTTTGGTATCTTTATGTAACCGAAATTTTGCACTTGCATTTTTATACACACGTTTCAATATGTCAATGTACACATCCTCGATGTCTGCTGATCTTAAAGAGTTGATGACTGCTGATGTTTTAATAGAGTCAAAGGCCTTCTCATAGTCAATAAATGCAACACACAATGGAAGTTCATATTCATGTGTTCTTTCAATTAATTCTCTTAATACTTGAATATGGTCCACTGTACTGAATCCACTTCGAAATCCAGCTTGTTCTCTTGGTTGAGCTGCATCTAATTTTTTCTGCAGGCGATGTGTTAGCACTTTTGTGAAGATTTTATAAATAGCAGGTAACAAGCTAATTGGTCGGTAATTTTTCAAATCCTCTTTATCACCTTTTTTATGCAAAAGAATTACTGTTGCAGAATCCCATTGGTTTGGTATGTTACCGCTGTTAAGACATTTGGTAAAGAATTTTGCAAGTATGTCTTCTACATATTCTCCAGCTTCTTTTAGGATATCTAATGTAATACCATCATCACCAGGGGCTCTTCCTTTCTTCATATTTTTTATTGCAAATGAAACTTCTTCTTTTAAGATTTTAGGAGCTGTTCCTTCGACTATTTCAATGTCTTCGTTTAATCCACTGTTACTTTCGTATAGATTTTTGTAGAATTCTTCAACTCTTCTAAGTATTTCTTCCCTATTTCTTGTTACGGTGCCATCCTCTCCTTTTAATGCAATGATGTGTTTCTTCCCAACAGATAAACTTCCTTTAACAACCCTAAGGCTCTTGTTGCTTTCAATGGCCTTCCTTACTAACTCACAATTGAATTTTCTTATATCTTCTTTCATGCTTTTGCGCAGAGTTTTACAAAGTTCTATGTACTCAATCCTGGAACTGGTATTTTGATTGTCCACCTTCATATCTCTTCGCCTTTTCATGAGCTGTTTCGTCTTCTCAGATAATTTGCTATTGTGCTTTTTACAGGTTACACCACCAATTTCCCCAGCAGTTTCAACTATTGTCTTAACAATGTTTTCATTTGCTTCTGAGATATCACTTTCATCAATAAGTCCTTCCAGTGCAGAAAAGCGATTTTTTAATTCCAACTTGAATGCCTCGGTATTTACTTTCAGTTTCATTAGATCCACCCTCTTACTTACTTGTTTCCTAATGAGCTTCTGTCGTTCTAATTTAGTATTTAAGTGCACTTTACATCTCACCATTCGATGATCACTTCCAGTATTAAATCTGTTCAGTACGCTGCAATCTTCAATAATTGATTTCTTGTTTGCCAGGATATAGTCAATTTCGCTGGTTCCTCCATTGGGGTGTTTCCATGTCCATTTTCTTTGCGGTTTCTTCTTAAAAAATGAATTCATGATGCTAAGATTTTCAGCTTCTGCAAATTCGATGAGTTGATCGCCACGTTCATTCCTTTCCCCATATCCGTATTTACCAACCGATGTCTCTCCTTGTTCCTGTTGTCCAATTCTTGCATTGAAATCCCCCATGATGAGCTTGATATGTTGTTTCCCTTTGGTGTGTAACTCTTTGATTTCTTCATAAAATTCTTCAACCTCTTCGTCGGTATGGCTTGATGTTGGTGCATATACCTGTACTATTTGAAGTTGGTATCGCTGGGTTAGTTGAACAACAAGCCTCGCTGCTCGATCTGATGTACTTTCAACTTCCAGAAGACAGTCTTTAATTCTTTTGTTGATTAAGAAGCCAACACCACTTGTTCTTCCAGTTTCCGTTCCTCTATAATAAAACAAATGTCCACTTTTAAGTTCCACCAACTCTTCACCTTTTCTTCTAACTTCACTGAGTCCTACAATGTCCCATTTGATCTTGTCTAGTTCCTCTTCCAATTCCTGAAGTTTTGCTTCAGAAGCAAGGGATCGTCCATTATACGTTGCCAAGGTCAATAACAAACGGCAGCCTGGGCCATTCCAGTGATTCTTAGCACCCCCTGCTTTCATGCCACACTGACCGCTGCCTTGATCAGGAGCACTCCAGCACCTGGAGACTAGGGGCCATGGTTTCTGGTGTGTCAACATAATGGAGGAATTAGCCATAATTTCACCACGCTGGCTAGACGGGTTGGTGAATTAGCCCTCCCCTTCCGCCTTTCTATCCGTGCAGCAAATATTAATTTGCCACATAAATAGAAAGCTCAGCCTGCACCACTTGAAGGCGGGGTAGGACACTAGGTTACTGGCCCGGCCGGTTCCACACATCGTCACATAAGTTCAGCGTGTGGGTCTCCTTCCAGTTAGATACCAGCAACCCTTTTGCAGGCCAATTTATAATAAATATATAATATAGTAATATAATTTTATATTTATTGTATTTTCTTAACTTTGTTAAAAATTCTTTTATTAATCAAATATGGCGGCGGCAGAAAGAAGTGTGTCGCCGATGTTTTGCTTACTGTAAAAGGGGGTCGCGAATTACTTGGTTACTATTAAAAGTGGGTCGCGGCTTGAAAAGGATGGGAACCACTAATCTAAAAATTGGCCAGTTGCTTAGAGTGCAAATAGTGTAGTAGTACAATGTAATTATAAGTTTCTGCTACTCTGAACTTAGCCGTAAGTTCTTTCTTGTCGGAAATTGGGTGCATCTGCAGTGTACATGTAGTCACAACTATAAACATAATAACGTGCACAGCCCGCTACTGCTAACGTATTTGATTAATAACACGTGTATTTATTTTCACCACCATTTTGAAGCTGCCTGAACATTCCGCGAAGTATAACGTCACATGCAAAATGTCGATTGGCCAAACACCCTAGTCGAAAGTATAAAAGGGCCGCTATAAACCGATTTCTGTATATTGGCACTACCCTTTTTTAGCGGTCCTAAATTTTAGCGGACTTGGGCGACAGTCCACCTCGCCCCCCACCAAGCACGTCCCTGAACTTACACATACTCTTCTTTGTAAAACTAGAGACGTAGATTTTTTTGGTTAAGGTGGGGGTAGGATGTAAAATTGAAAAGGGTAGCGAAAGGCATCGATAACACCTAAATATATAATTCATTTTACCCCATTTTTTTTAGTCATTCTGTTTAAATTATAAACAAATTTAAAACGCAGGTGCACTCCATGCCAGTGTTCATGCTGGTCCTGTCTTTTTTATTAGTTTTCGAATATTTAAGGTCGGGGGAATTTAAGAATCGATTGCATTCTAGAATCAAAAGGGGCGAAACAAACGTGATTCTTGTAAGCTGCGGCTACTATACCACAGAAATGCAAAAAATGAATGTTTCGCCAAATACACATAACCCCCTTAGCTTCCATTTTAAATTCGTTTTAAAACCAAAGTCCATGAGCATGTGCAGTTATAGACCGCCGGTTACGATTCAGTCAGCCGTTGTCGGCTACGGAGTCACTCCCAATATATTACAATATACGTAAAATTTAAATATATTTTCAAATATTGGTTCAGGGTTTTGTGCCTCACGGGTCCGTATAACCAAACACACCGATGATTCCCAATATGCGACCCGCGGGCCAACTTTGGCCAGCGAACAGGAAAAACTGGCCCAGTGACCAAAGAAAAGAAACTGCAATTTTTTCTAGGACGCTAATTTTTTTCTAGAGGCGGGGGCTAAAGCTCTTACCCAATAGCTATTTCATTGAAGCATAGAATTTCCGGTGGTGAATAAGCCCCCCTAGCTCCTTCAATGTCCATATAGATTGTAAGATAATTTCGTGTTCATATATCTTCTGGCCCGCCGATCGAAAAAAAGATTCAAAATATCCCGCGATGAAATTTTACTGAGAACCACCGCCCTACGCCTATAATGTGGAAGCAATGACGTCATGTACCAATATAAATTATAATCTTGTATAAATAAGGCTTTAATCAATATTAATAAATAAAACTTCGACTTGTTTAATATACGAGATTAATTTTTTTTTAACGTTATAAGAAACGTTTTTGAATATGATGGTTTATTTATGATTTACATCAATACACCATTCAAACTTTAATTATATGTTTTCCACACATGATGCAATACGAATTTCATCATAAATATTTACATTAAAATACGGGGCACGATCTAATGTAATTGGGGTTGTATCATGTAATGGGTCCCAAGAAAATATCATTCGTATAATCAGCTTGAGACTCTTCATGCAACCCAGCTATTTAACTCTCTATCCCCTCATTTTTAATGTCTCTTTTATTGTCGTTTTCATAATTTTAAAAATGCGAATTCTCTGTATTGCCTCTAATAGTAAGCTCCAAAGTTTTACTCCTCCTTTATAATCCATATTGTCCCATAATACAAGCCTACAAGAAAAAAAAAGTCAAATTGGAAGTTTTGGCACTGCTTATTTTTAACAATCCTGTCAATATCCGGTCTTACATTAGATATTGCAACCCAAAGATGTTTACAAGGTGGACGTCCGTCATTTTGGTTCTGATTATTCATTTTATCAACTTCATTTTTGGAAACAGCTGTTTACAGGCACACTGGCGTATGCAGGGGTGGGGGTGATGCAGGTCGTAATTCTCACTGCAACGAAATTTTGCGTACATAGATATGAGCATATGGAGTTGTACCTCTGTAAACCCCACCCCCAATTTTATGAACTTTTCACGTCAGCCTATGCGCAGCTATGCGTAGATGTAAGTGCTCCAAAACAGTAAAATCTTCAGAGCACGCAGTCAGATGGTTGGGAAAATGTTCTTATCAGCATATTTAAAATAGGATTTGACGAGTCCTAAGATGAATTTTTGTAAGGGGAGTTATACCTGAAAAAATAGTAAATTTATTGGGAAATTGTCCATTTTTACATTTACATGCTGAAAAATAAAGCAAATCGTCATCTTTCTGAGGACGGTTTTGTTATTCCGACGCTACGAGGCCATCATATTGAAAAATGTTTTTAGTGTAATCTTCTCACAGGTTGTCGACATGGAAAGAATCAACTTTAATTTCGTTTTTCACAAAACCAATTTTTGAGAAATTTTGCATTACGCAAAACATTCCTTGCGCTGCAATTTTCAGCGAATAATTTAAATTTTTTCAGGAAGTATTCACTCAGTAATAATGAATAAAAGTTACTTGCTGTTTTAATGGGGAATGATAGTATCATTCCTCATTAAAACATAAAAAAGCTGAGGCATTATCTTAGATGCTTTCGGATGCGTTGAATATAATCGAATGAGCAAAAATAACAATTTATTAATAACAGGTAGGTTTTAATGTTTTTAAAACAAAAACCATTGAAAACATAGTATAATTTTTCATTAAGATTTATAAGAATGATTTCAATGTTATTTGGAAAAAAATACTTTTTTTGCTTTAAAATACATCACGTGGAACTTTTCAAATATGGTGCTTAAAAAAAATAAATAAACAACATGTACTAAAAAACTTATTGAGTTATAAATGCTGAAAATGTTCGAAAAATTTTCTTTCATATTTGCTAATATTGTGTTCAATTTTTAGAGAAATTGGTTGAGGATATAAGAAAATTTACTTTTCAGTTACAATCTCAAAATC
>QLNU02005608.1:0-32512 GCA_006491805.2 Dysdera silvatica | reverse complement strand
AAGTGGAGATGAGTGAAGCACACTACGCCTGAATATCCCTTTTTTGCTGAAGGTAAATATAGCTCCGTGAGATTTTAAAACCATGGCAACAACTAACTCTTCTTCTCCTGGAAGATCGTTTTCTTATTTGAACCAAATGAAAAATTATCTGAGCTCCACTAGGCCGAAAAAAGAAAATGGCTGAGTTTCTAATTCCAATTTAATTGTGAAGTTAACAAATCAATTGAATAGAACAGTGGTTTCCAAACATTTTGTTCCGTGAAGCCCTTTTTAAAAAAATTTGATTGCAGAGCCCTTTTTTTAAAAAAACATTGATTGCGGAGACCCTGACTCTTTTTTACTTTGAATATGTGTTCTTTAGTAGGGCCTATCTGTAAGTTAGTAATAATTACAAAATGTAGTAGCTAATGAGAGGAATGGGGTTGATTAGTTTTGCATAATTTGTCATGGTCTGGATTTATTGAGGATAGCTGCAAACGAAGATCAGGTTCAGAGTCGAGACAACTCCTATATTTGGTTTTAGTAACTGATTAGGCGAAAAATCCGGATTCAGACAAGTAACGTGTCAAACAGGAGAATGAAAGCTTTTTCTTTATCGCTCAGTAGTTTAAATTCGTTTTTTAAACTTAGGCAAAATTCAGAACATGACTTACTTTAGAAATCAATTTTCCAAGCACTGTCAGATGTATGTCTATGAGGTATAATCAGTTGATATCAGGAAAGTTATTTTTTTTTCTCAAAGTAAAGACAAATGGATTCATCACCCCGTTATATTCCTTCAATGTTACTTCTCGGGCCGTTGTGGAATTTTTTTATATACCTAAAATATTATATTACGATAATAATGTAGTAAAATCGTAATGCGATGGAAAACCATTTCTCCAAATTTAGGATTTTTTTACTTTTTTTTGCCGTTTATTTTTTACTTGAACGCGAATTATTTTTTCTGGAAGTTTCCTTCCATTTTCAGTGCTCCCGTGGAGCCCCTGGATAAGCACCACGGAGCCCTTGGGGCTCCTCGGAGCCCTTGGGGCTCCTCGGAGCACACTTTGCGAACTTTTGGAATAGAGTATATTGGTGTCAATTTCCTTTGATATGTACTGTTGCTAAAGATTTTGCAGAAAACAAATGTAAACAGCAATATTTCTAATTAGCTATGGTTTACCAAAGCATAAACCGAATTTTGATACGTTACTTAAAGGTTTAAGCAATATGTTTAAGTTTTTGTCATAAAAAAAATTATAATTTTTATTGATTAGTGTTTAGTCATAGTAGAAAATAGTTTTGTTTGTGATGTTTGGATTACATTATTAAAATGTAGAGAGTGATATTTTGCTATATTATAAAGTTCTACTTATTGTTAAGGATTACTATGTGCCTTTTATACTTTTTATAAGGATTTGACCTCTTTCTGTTTACTTACATTTTATATAAATTTTTAAATGTCGTGTCCAGAGGCGTAACTGGGCATTGGAAGAGGGAGAGCTGCAATGGCGCCGCCCCGAAAGTAACTCAAAAGGCGCCAAATTTGCGAATATTTGAGAAAAGACGAATTTGAAATAACCGCCATGGGCATCACATTAAGAATTTAACAAGGGCGCCAAAATTTTAGTTACGCCACTGGTTATGTTTGGGGAGACTCGGTGGCAAAATACGTATCAGCCCATAAGTGGCAAAATCGTAAATTCGCCTCTGGGAGTCTTTAATTATTATTTAAATATAATTCGGATGAATTGTTCTTCAACTGATGATGGCAGAATTTCCATGATATTTCTCTTATTTATCACTGGCAAAAATTCTACTCCCTAATTTTGTGAGTTTTTCAAGAAATAAAAAATACGTTTGCAACAGTAAAATCTTACCCGATAAATGAAAAACCACAATTGCACTAGATATATTAGATGGGTCCTGCAATGGAGCGGTGGTAGCGCGTTCGCCTAATGTGCCATTTGTCCGGATTCGACACCTGAACGAACCGACTCCCAAACGAACGAAAGCTTTCCAATTAACTGCTCGCGATAGAGCGAGGATGAATTCACTGGATCTTAAATTCTGATTCCTCAAAAAAACGGCAAATGCGTTACCGCTACGCCACCACGGGATACGTATAGACATTCAGCAGAACATCGTCGCGTAACATCATGTGTTACGCGATGATGTTACGGGGCGAAGACAGGGGCGGACTGGGTCCTCTCAAAGGGGGCATATCTTGGATTATCGGAGGGCGTAAATTCTATCGCCGATAAGGGCGCACCGACCCAGTCCGCCCCTAGGCAAACATCACCACGTATATCATCAGTGCGTAACAGCACTGCTTCCCATCAGTTCACGCCGATATCCAATCTACACTGACAAAACGCTGTAATGCCGTTGGTAAACCGGTCTATATACACCAACATGGGGTGCAACGTAGCCCCGTAACATTCCCTTTGATGCGACGGGGAAAACCGGCAACTGGTGGAATACGGACATGTTACGATGTTCTGTTACGGAGTGCGGTCCAGACTTGATATGCGACGGTGTTAAGATACGGTGTTCTGTTGTATGTGTGGACGCGGCCATAGAGATAATGCATTCATCTGTAGTGCTATTAAGCTAGGTTCGATTCCCAGAGGTATCATGGAACACGTGCCATTTTTCTTGCCACCACAGTCCGGTGTTTAGTTCCCTTGGCAGCTGAAGTTCAGATTTCTCGGAAAACTGTAGGTGACCTGTGTTGTCCTAGAGGAAAAAAAAAATAATAAATAAATAAAAATAAAAACAAGGCAGTTCAAGAGTGTTGTGGGGGATTATACACGTGTTTGAACGTAGCTTCAATCAAAATCGTTTATGTAAGCAGCTGTTATAGATAGATATATACATATATATATAAGCACATTCATTTCCGCATATTTCTTTAGATTACTTACTGCATACGACAGAGCCGTGCTTAGGGGGATGCGAGCTGGGCAGCCCCCCACAGCCGCTAAAATTTCGGGCCGCCAAAAATGTATTGCAAGTAGCAGGAAATCAGATTTGTATTGTCAAAGCGTTTTCCAGGGCCGCTAAAATCTGCTTTGCCCAGGGCCGCTAATACCGTAAGCTCAGCCCTGGCATACGATGATGAAATAGACTGCAAACCAATCAGTAACAGCTCTTCCATAGCACCGTTTCTACGATAATGTTAGTCAAGTAATTTACAATGCAAATTATTCGTGAAAATCCGTTTATACGACAATTGATTGATTTGTGGTGAAATCCACGGAAACTAACCGCAAAGTGAATGACTATGACGAAATGGATTGGAATGAAACTTCAACAGAATTGTTGCTATTTTGATTTAAGAAAAAATGTTAAAGTGTGAAGAGCACTTTACAATACGATATTCCGTGGCTTTTAAACATTTAATTAAAATGATATATCCGTAATTAAGAGAAAAGTAAATTAAATGCAAGCAAGCGAAAGAAAATCGTTTAAGGTCGATATTTAAATTTAGCGAGTTTCAATTAACACTAATTCGCAATTCTCTAATTCGCAACTCGATAATCCGCAACTCTCTAATTCGTCACTCTCTAATTCTCAAGTAACTCGGTAGGTTTTCAACGTTAACAACAGCTATCATTATTGTACTTACGGAAGACCTTTACCTTACCCTTTTTATTGCGTGCAGACAAAGAAAAACCAAAAGCAATAGCGGGTTCAATATCTATTGAAACCCGCTAAAAAACAAACAGATATACAGTCGAACCTCGTTAAGGTGAACACGCTTAAGACGAATTACTTTTAATACGAACCGTTTTCTGAAGTCCTACCAAATTGTATAGCATATTATCCTTTCCGAATAAGACGAATTACTGGTAATACGACCCAATTTTCTATTCCCCTTGGTGTTCGTCTTAACGAGGTACGACTGTATTAGAAAATATACTTGACTTAATATATTAGAAATTACTAGAGCCCGGATTATATGCATATGTGCATATACAGTTGCATATTTTAGCCTTTTGTAACGTCAGTGCATATAAATGCATAAAAACGGTGAATTTCCAGTATAACTGCATATTTTAAGGGGTTTAATAATTCTAAGCATCTCGTTATTCTTTTATTAGAAAAATTTCCTATCAGCGTTAAAACTAAATTTGCCTCTTACTCCCTGTCCGAGCAGAAAGGCAAAGGAATTTGTGAACGTACACGCTTAGAAAGTGTCTTAAAAACTTCCCACCAAAAACGTAGGCATAGCTGAATTATAGTCACTATCCTTATTAGAGAAACCAAAGATTTGGTTCTATTCTGCTAGACTGACAGTTGTCTCAAAGTCAGATTAAAACAAACATTCACATAGGATGAAATTCCACTTCATTCTGCCAGCGATAGATGTGGGTGATAGTCTATCAAGGATAAACTATCCGTAACAAGCAACCCGAAAAAAATTTTAAATGCTATCCAGTAACCCCTATATCTCTAGAAAGGACCTTTCTGGCTACAAAACTGACACTAAATGAGAGAAGGCAAGGCTTATCTGTTCAGAATATCCAGAGATTGAAACATTGGGTGAGAAAGATACGCTGTCACAAAACTTGTACTGTACAGAACGGGTATCATTTTGTGTATATCGAATATTTCTGTTCAACAGTTAATATAATAAACTCTTTAAAAAATGCGGGACATATGATTTTTAAGTAAGTTAAAAAATATTTAAGTGCACATGAGTGTTTATTCATTTTATTTGCATATACATGCATATTTTGAGGTTTTTAGTGCATAGTTGCATGAATATTTTGAGGTTTTTTAGTGCATAATTGCATTCATATTTTGCGGGTTTTTAGTGCTCTAGGAGTTACAAACATACGCGTTATATATTATAGCTTAAAATTTAAAAAAAAAGTTTCTTTTTGAATAACGTGTATTTCTTGTTTGTGATTATAATAAATTAATATATCATCATATAAGAGAAACGGCTTCCTTAGCACAGGTTTTATACATCCCAAACTGCAGACTGCTTGCATAGTTTTTTGTTAGCCATGCGAAATTTTATATTAATTTTACACTTTATAACAACAATAATACAATACATAATACGATATTATTTCATAATTATACACAATATAACAATCTAACATTGAACTTCTAAAACTGTTTTCGTTAATTTTTCACATGTTCACGCAGTCATATACACATATTAACAATTTCATATACCGCCAACATCTAAACCTATAGCAGAAATCATAAAAAGCTGCGATCTAAGGCTTCTGCATAACCAACCAAAATGCTCTCGTAGCAATTGCAGAACGTAAAACAAATAATAGCAAAAACAATTTTCCCTCCGCCGGACACAATGCAACATCACTTGATAAAATTATAAAATGGTGTAATATCTTGCAACTCTGACAAATATTCACGTAATTTTCGAACAAATTGATTATAAGACGGCAATTTTAACCATCTAGATAACCTATTAAAGGACTTGGGAGCCATTACCAAGTAGAAGTTCTGAAAGAAAGTGGTTTTTGATCTCGGAATCTTAGCTTTTAAACAACTTGAATATCGTACATTTCAACATAATTGAATGCCATGATTCAATTGGGAATGAGAGTGCACTACAACGTTGGCCGGACATATTGTCGACGTTACTCGTTTTGATTCTGTGTGTGGCATAAAACAAACCAATAAAATGAAAAAATAAGGTGCTACATATAAATTTTTATTACAAGCCATTAATAAGTTTAAAAATATTTTAAAAATATATTTAAATGATGGAAATTATATGAGATGTGGGTACGCATCAGTGGCGGATTTCTAAGGAAGCACCATGGCCGTTCCTACAATGTTGGCAAAACAATATTTCCGCCCTTATTAATTTAATGTTATTTAATTAGGAATTTGATATGCGGTGTTTGCTTATATATATATATCATCATCATCATCATATTCAACCATTATCTATCCACTGCTGGATGAAGGTCTCTCCAAATGCTTTCCACACAAGTCTATCCTGGGCCATTCGTTTCCACGTCACCCCAACCTGTTTTCTTATTTCATCCACCCATCTAGTTTGAGGACGTTTTCTAGGTCTTCGGTGGTCTCTTGGAATCCAGTTCAGAATTTCTGTTGTCCATCGTTGATCAGTTCTTCTTGCAATATGCCCAGCCCATCGCCATTTCAGCCCTTTTACTTTAACAATGATGTCCTCTACTCTTCTTCAACCTCTTCGTCGGTATGGCTTGATGTTGGTGCATATACCTGTACTATTTGAAGTTGGTATCGCTGGGTTAGTTGAACAACGAGCCTCGCTGCTCGATCTGATGTACTTTCAACTTCCAGAAGACAGTCTTTAATTCTTTTGTTGATTAAGAAGCCAACACCACTTGTTCTTCCAGTTTCCGTTCCTCTATAATAAAACAAATGTCCACTTTTAAGTTCCACCAACTCTTCACCTTTTCTTCTAACTTCACTGAGTCCTACAATGTCCCATTTGATCTTGTCTAGTTCCTCTTCCAATTCCTGAAGTTTTGCTTCAGAAGCAAGGGATCGTCCATTAAACGTAGCCAAGGTCAATAACAAACGGCAGCCTGGGCCATTCCAGTGATTCTTAGCACCCCCTGCTTTCATGCCACACTGACCGCTGCCTTGATCAGGAGCACTCCAGCACCTGGAGACTAGTATGGTTTTGCGTATAAGCAAGGTGGAGAACAGCCATCATTTCCTACCACGCTGGTCGACGTTGCGAATTAGCCTCCTCCGCTCTTACATCCGTGCAGCAAGCACACTTGCCACAATAGAAAAGCTCCGGGCCTGCACCACTTGAAGGCGGGGTAGGACACTAGGTTACTGGCCTGGCCGGTTCCACACATACGTTCAGCGGTAACCTGGTTCGATACTCAGCAACCCTTTGTGCAACATACACGCACACACAGTGGAATTTTGATAATTCGAGCTAAACGAGATGGAGGCTAGCTACCTCGGATTACTGAAAACTCGTATTTTCCGAAAAATAATAAAAAATGCATAGATGTTATTTCATTTGAACAGAGACGTTCTTAGGTTATTGGCCGTTTGGTGCAAAAACAATATCCCGTCGCCCTTATTAATTTAGTATTACTTCATTTAGGATTTGATATGTGAAGTGTTTATTTTTAGATCTATGTATGCATAGTTTGAAACAGATGTCATGTGCAAAAGAGGAATATTTTTGAATTTTTATTTTCAAAAAATGAAACAAAAATCCCTAATATTTTCTGTTTTTTATTATTTTTTTATTAAAAGATCAAAAGCCTCTAATTAAAGGTCTGTAGCTCACCCTGAGATTGGTTGACCAGGTGTAGGGGGCATCTTTTGCACCCGTGGCAGAAACGACTCTGCTCTTGAAAATATCTCACAAAACACTTATATACCTTAATTTCTTTTATAACGAAAAATGGAAGATTTTATGACTTAAAGAAATTGTTAATTCTCCTTTAAACAGAAATTCTTCAGAGATTTTCCTCTTAAAAAAAAACTGGGAAAGAGTTTTAAAAAGGGAATTCCAAAAATTTCATCGGCTGGAAATTATAGGAACCTCAGTCTTCCGAAACTCGTATTTGGGAGCATTCAAGTGTTACGTAAGCAATATTTTGGCCATTTCAACCCCCACCCCCTGGTAAGCAAAAATTAACATTGGCTAACATAGGAAAATAAGCACAACGGCAACCCCCCCCCCCTACCCCACAAGGTGCTTATGTAATACTTGAACGCCCCCTTTTCGAGACTCTGCTATACTAATGTTAAATAGTTACCATGCAAAAGAAATGTTTTGTTTTTTTAATTTTCACTTTCATAAATTGGTACAATAATCTTTAATATTGTCTTTGATCCAAAGATCTGAAAGACGATATAATAAAATAATAAATGGACAGCAGTTTCTCGGAGTTTCGTCGTCGAGGTGTGAGGGCACAATTTGCACCGTCGTCAAAAACGGCCCAAGAAGGCAATGCCGGATTAAGATGGATATGTCGTAAAGTAGAGGTGCCGGATTATGGGCCCTAGCCTGAAAAAATATAATGGGCCATAAAGAATGTGGTTTCCACAATATTTAGCAAATATATCATGAATTTTCTTTGAAGTTCATTATCTGCAATATCTAGGTCTACTTGAATAAAAAAAAATTCTCTGATAGTTTTAAATAAACAAGATTAGAATAACACTTAGATTTAAATAACACCAATCGCCTTGAAAATCTCTGTGGGACCCCAAAACTGCGGAGCGGTAGGCGCGGCCCTGCTTGGCCTATACGTAAATCCGGCACTGCAAGTAGGCGCTACAAAATGCATGCTCAGAGGTAGCAACAAAGAACCCAAAACTTAATATTTTAAAAACTCAACAACGTTGAAAAAGGTGTTCTATAGAGACAAATATACGAATGCATAAAATGAATATATTTGCTATCTCTGTATCAATAAACATAAATCGTTTGTGAATAAGATAACGTAAATTTTCACAACATCGCGTTTCAAACGCTTTTCATGCCGCATAACTAAAAGTTCGTCTGCCAATTTTGTGCACCAGAATCAACATCAAAATGTATTGAATATATTCGTGCACATTTTCAAGAAAAAAAAAATCACTCCCCCATAGCGTAATCCCCATCGCACCAAGCGCAGACAGAGGGGAGGGGTCACAACCCTCTCCAAAATATATTTTTTCACTGTAAAAAATTCCAACTTTCATGATAAATGAAGGGTGTTATTCCAAGACCATGGCAAATTCTGTCCTTGACCCGCCCCCACAAAATGGAAGTATGTGTCCGCCACTGCATCGCGCTCTTACCTTTCTGCTCTTAAGAAACTACTATACAGAGGAAGAGGGACACACGGCTATATACAACCTGTGCCTAAGGGCGGAAATATCTAAATCCGTTTCTGGTACTCATAGAGCATGTGTGTCCCCGTATGTTGTATTCCCCTTACGTTTTGTTTATTTTTTTTTTTCCTCCACCAGTTTTGTTCTAGTGTATGAGGTTCGTCGGACCCCGAGGCCTCTTTTCCTTACGGGGAAAATATTTACCTTTTGACGGTACCTCATTCGAACGAGGGCACCGAGTGTGATAAGACGTCTGCCGCCCAATGCCAGTCAAAAATAGCTCGGTCCAAGTTTTTCTCGTAAATATCATTTTCACATTGCCAAAACTTTCTTTAAGAACAGAAAATTATCACGGTTAATGCTTCACATGATTACATGTGATAAGTACTAAATCCGAACTAATCACCATGAAGTGTAAAAAGTTTGTTTTATTGTGTTTCAGGATCCATTAGCTTTAATTAAATGGCAGAGGACCATAGAGTGGGTGATTGACTGCTGCAAGACAAACCCCCTACCATCGTTAGATGCGTCATCGTACAGAGAAAATATTCCTGGCCATCCAAGAGTATATTCATCTTCGGATTCTTTGGCCTCTACTGAACCCATTTCTACACAGACCCTCACTACAGCTCTGATGAATCAGTCACATCCAACGAGAACTTTCCTGTCGTTATGGAAATAAATAATAAAGTTGTACCAGTGTGCATCGTAAAACCTATTCAAATGGAAAATTGAAAACATGAACATATGCTGTGAAATGAAATTCTCGAACACACATCACCAAATAAACAGAAATAATAAAAAAATCACACATTCAAATCATTGTTACACATCTGCTCAAAAAAATTGATTGTATAAATTTAAATAAAATTTATTAAAAGAGAAAAAAAAATAGAAAAAAAATTTTTTTTTTGAAATGGTAATTTTATCCTATCCTGAGTGAAGATGGGACAACATTTTGTTCCAAACGCCACAAAGACCATTAATTTTGTAGATGGCGCTCTTGTAGCGCTATCTCTTCAAAATTTACTTTTCCATATAGCATTTATTATTGAGAAAAGACGCAGTTATTAATAAATTTTTTTAACCATGCCACTTTCTGTGAGCCAATTACACAATTGATAATTAATCTTAGAAGTTAATAAGGGGAAAACACCGCTTTTGAAATCATTAATAAATGCAAAACAAATGTTTTCTCCGAACCAAGTTTCCTTATATGTATTTGTGACAATTCAAATAAAAGAAATTACATTCTAAGTGGGAAAAGGGATTCCTTTTTTTTTTTAAATATTCATGATTTGCTTCCTCATACAGAAACAGTGACAATCAAACTCATAAACAATAATTAGATTTGGAATATGTATAATAATCTTCGCTTCGTTCTTTTGCTGCTTAGAAAAAATCGCTTTGTTTTCCCTAATGCGTATTTTAGATCTTAAATCTACACACAAAAAAAACATATTTTCAAAATCTTACAATATTTCATTTAGGATTGAATCCACAACAGTAGTTGCTGGTTACACCTGTGTCGAAACCGAAGCAAATTGCACAATTACGAAATATTTTCTAGAAAAACCCATCATTAAAACTTCCTCATCTCTCTGCAGTTAAGTCCGACCCAATATTTTAAAACAATATCAGATAGCTCGCTTCCCCCTCTCAAGGGAAAAACGAGAACAAGTTCCCGGTTTCGAAATATATGACAAGGGGAAAATGTAACATCCTGGTGTTTCGAAACGAATGCTTCTAGTAAAAGTTCAAAGTCCACAGAAAGTTGGATCATATTTTTCATATTTTCATCACGAACGACGAAATAAGATAGCGATACGAGAGAAGCTCTAGGCTGCGTTTGAATTTGAGGCCCTGTAAGGGGAAAAAATGAACGAAATGTTGCTGGTGTTGTATCACTATAGGCTATAGAGGAACTACACACAGGTGTGCTGGAAAACATCCATTTCCAGAATATATATTTTTTTATATTACATCAGGGACGCCAGCTTGAAGAAAATATTGCTTCCCCCCCCCACCCCCCGGTGAACTCCAATCCTATCCAATCTCTTAAGCCAGTGGTTCCCAACCCTCTCCAAGCCACGACCCCTTTTTATAATAACCAATAGATCTGCGACCCCCTTTGTTCGATGCCGTCATATTTGCATAATAAATGTATTTTTAACAACTAAAGTAAACACATCAAATATATAATTATTTTATATTGATTATATACATTATATTAATTATGTACATTATATTAATTATGTATATTTAATTATGTATATTAATTTAAAAACCATTAGTAGAACTATTGCAATTGTGATGTAGCCATATTGAAATATAAAATCATTAGAAACATTTGGTAAGAAAAATCCTATAAAATAATTGTAAAAAAAAAGGGCGACCCCCCAGAAACTTGTTCTCTATCCCCAGGTTGGGAGCCACTGTCTTAGGCATTCAGTTTCAGGGGCATGAGGTGGTAGTCACTGCTCTCACCGTCATAATTTTATAGAAAGCAAAGCTTAAAATCTTACATATATAACAAATAAACAAAATTTTATTCGTTTCAATGGTTTGATAATTATTATAACACCGCAAGTCATGATGTACTAAGTAGTGTTTCATCTAAAGCGAAATAGAAGGGCGCAACGCCCTGCCGTACCTATTAGCACCCTGCCCTTCAACTTATCCGCTCTTGTGCCTTTTTGTTAAAATCAATTTGTCTTTAAGCATGTTTTACATCCCTATTTTATGAAGCTTACTTGTCATACAGTATAGGACAGCGGTTCTTTAACTTTCCTGGACCGCAGACCCCCTTCAGAGGTCACTCGCCTTCGCGGGTCCCCAAGAAGTTTCCCCTCAAAGTTTAAAGCCAGGAATTTGCGTCATACATATTTATATCTAGTGTTTCATCGCTTATTTTCACCATTTAAGGAAGGAATTTTTCATTCCCTCGTCATTTATTCTTATCACTAAAGAGTAAACGCTCTTGTCTTAGTATTTTTCCGAACCTTTGTGGAACACTGGGAAGGTCTCACGGATCATAGTTGAAGAACCGCTGGTATAGGATATTTGAATAAACGAAATTATTATAGGATATTGTTTAACTAAATTATAGTTATATTAATTTAATTATTTTGTATGAAGTTGGGATTTTTTAATCTTGCCATCTGGCAACATTGCCGTTAGATTGCAATCACGCGCACTTTCCCCTCGCCTTTCGCATATACTTAACTAGGAACTAAAAGAAAGAACTCCAAATAAAGATTACCTGCAAAGGAAAACTAAAAAAATTAAAGAAAGCAACAACAGAGACTAAATAAATTAAGACGTTGTTTAAAGGAATTAGTAGCAGTAAAGCTAACGTAACCGCAGATATTCGTTATGAATATCTGTGTATTTAGAACGCCAAAAGAATGGCCTTTTGCCAGGCCATGCGCCCTTTCCTAATTTTTTTCTAGGTGAAGCACTATATTAAGGTATATATATGTGCCTATGGGTAAGTGTGTTTCTCCTACTAAATAAAATTCCGTCACATCTGTACAACGACGGGATAAACAATAACAATTAATATATTTTATATGTTTTATAATTCACTTTCAGTTATATGCTGTATTTCTTTATTTATTTGTTATATGGTCAATTTGGAAGGACCTGACCACACACGAATATTGGGGGAAAGGAATCTGGCAGCCTTGGAATTGATGCCCCTGTATTATATAGTTTATATTATAGTTATTTGATGTAGTTATTATAAACAACAATTAATAAAAACGCCGTTTTCTAATGGTTTTTTTGACGATTTTGTCCTTATTATGCCATTTGAGGAGAAAAAACAAATATTTTTCACTAACTGAAGTCAAAATTTGGTCAGTTAATTTACTTACTTATTATTAAAAAAAAATGTTCGAGGCTTATATATCACTTATATTTTGGCGGCATCAAATAGTAACCTTTTTCTTTCATAATACTGCGATTTTCTAATCACCAATAATAAGGTTTAAATGATGACAAAGCATGCTATATTTAAAAAAGTTATATAATTTATTAATGATGTCTGAAAGGCTTTATATTTTTAAAAAAACTCCCTGATATCCTTTTATTTATATATACGATTGGAAAAAAATACACGCTTTTTTCTTTAAAACTACGCCACTTATAACAAAACCATTTTACAGGTGTTGCTTTTACTCTGCGCTTGTTATTTTAATCACAAATATTCCGAAAATATGCTGAAATACATGTGTATTCATATATTTCAATTATAGCTTGATATTCAATAAGTGTCTCAGCAAATATTTACGAAATGTGAAAAGGCGACTGTCTGCTCCCAATAGAATAGGATGGATTTATGTAATGGAAATGTACTTTAGTGAAAGTATTTTAAAAATAAAATATACTAATATTTCCAGCACTGTTAACGTTTCCCTGTAAATTTGACGTCTGCAAAAATTACGCAACTATATTCTTTCTTTAGTAGTTGAATATTGACACCAAATATGATATTCTTAAAAAATTGTATGTGTTTAATATTTTATTGTTCTTGGTGCGTAAGCTTTGCTTAAAAATATGTATTTCAAAAATAATAATTGATTATATGTCTCTAGTGATTTTCTTCCGTTTAAACGTGTTTTTGATAGAGTAATGATGTTATATTTCATTAAGTGTAATATTCCCCTTTTAAGTTTCATGCGCGAATCTATTTTTAACTCGTAATAGCCGAAGTTTTCTTCGGCTATTACGAGTTAAAATTACGAAAAAGCGCCCCAAACATTCAGGCTACGCTCAAACTAACGGTCCTTGAATTATTATTCCATTACTTACGACAGCTAGGCCGCTGAGTACAGCTCTGCATGGCTCTTTCCTTGTATATACAGGGTGTCCCAACACCAGGGTTGCAAACATCGAGGAGGGATAGGGTATACCTAGACGAACAATATTTGTCATAGAACCTAGGGTCGCAAACCACTCACAGTGCCAGTTCTAAAACCGTCCAGCATGCACAAATAGTGACAACCAGCGTATGAGAAGCGCAAAATGCGATGTCCTAATCATCTATGCACTTGAACAACTAATTTGAGTTTTATCTGGCGCTTTTCACGCACTGGTTTTAAATATTTGTGCATGCTGGACGGTTTTAGAACTAGCGCTGTGAGTGGTTTGCGACCCTGGGTTCTATGATGAATATTGTTCGTCTATGTGTGCCCTACCCCTCCTAGAAGTTTGTAACCCTGGTGCTGAGACACCCTGTATATCCACTAGGTGTCTCTTTAAGCAATTAAGTAGGGAGTAGATGAAAGTAGGAAAATGTGGAGTGTCAGACTTAAAAATTAATTCCTCCCTACCCTGTTTAATTGCTATTTTTCAGCTATTAGAATATTTGAAAAAAAAATTATATACCACTACTTCCATAAATAAATTTGATATCTAATTTATTTACATTGAATCGTATTTTCTTATATCAAATTTAAAGAAATACAGTCACACTTTTTTAATGTAAACATTCATAATGACAAAACATGTGTTTGACAAAACATTTAACAATGACATTTGTTCTTGATAAAAGTACTTCACATTATCCGGAAAGAATAGGGTCATATTGCTATACAATTTGACGAGGATTCAGGAAGCAGTTCACGTAAAAAGTAATTCACGTTCAGTAGGTTCACGTTAAGGGGGTTCGACTGTATCATCAAGTTAAATTCTCGAACTTGTACTTTATTATTAACAGCATTTTTCTACGACTTAGCTTTAGGCTGTACCAATGAATCCTGAAGTGTTATAGTTAAGACATACAGAGATAATAAACAGGAATTCGGTTATACTTACTTGCGTGCGTTCAATGAAAAAGCTATTTCTAATACATATTAGAATTAAAAGTAATAATATAGCGCTATAAATGTTATTAATTTTCTTGGTTTAAACCCACTCACTTCAGTACGTTCATAGAACATTCTGCGTAACGAAGTTCATGGCGACAGCAGCGCCTCCAACTTCCAACAGAAAGAAATGCGTGAAGATATTAAATATATCGAGGCCCTAACTAAGGCAATTACGAAGAAAATATCTTTAAATTACCGACTTATTCTGGAAAATATCTATACAGCAAAAGCACATTGTCAAAAACCATGCCTAGAGCAATCGGTACAAAGTGTGAAAACAAAATAGGGACGAAAAAAATCACAACTTTGTCAACCCCGAGGATTACGCAGAATGCTCATTATTGGTACTGCTTTTTCTGATTACAATTACGAAGAAAACAAAACAAAGTTTACAATTACGAAGAAAACAAAACCAAAAGTTTACAATTACGAAGAAAACAAAACCAAAAGTCTAGCGATAGAAGCGTTCAAGTATTACGTAAGCAATATTTTGGCCATTTTATACCCCCAACCCCGGTAAGCAAAAGTAACATTAGCTAACATAGGAAAATAAGCACAACAGCAACAACCCCACCCCAAAGGTGCTTACGTAATACTTGAACTCTCCCATATCAAATTTATAACATTTAATAAAATAGCAATTTGTCTTAATTTTTCACTACCAGAAATCAAGAAATACGTGTTTATCATTATTTTAACGTCTTAATAATAATTTATATATTTTTAAATTTTTAGGAATCTTTTTTTTTTTCACTGCTAAAGTGTCAGTATTTTTTTTAAACAAATGCCAGGGCACTGTTAACGCCCTACCTTGACTCAAAAGTTGAACCGGTTCAAACGTTTCATCATCAAAGCTGTCTTTACTATACTTTCCGCTACTTCTGCTGTATTTATTAAATGAGGAAAATTGTCCCAAAATTCAAAGAACGAGTCTATGCCTAAAGCAAGAAAATATTTCAAAACAATAACGCAGGACCCATTACTTAATTGCTGTGGATTTGACACATGGTACTCTAAAGAAATGCGGTTGAGGAAAAGTGGCTACGTTTTGGTAATAAAAGGGAAGGACCAGGTCATAAAATTAAACGTAGAAAAGATCTCCCGATAACCTTATTTTCATTCTGTCCATAGTACCGTAAGATAGCAGTGTTATATGAGTACACATGGGAACATTTGAAAATTCTTTTGGTATCGTAATTATAACTAATTTCTGTGGTCTAATTTAATAGTATAGTAACAATATATAAATTTATCATAAAAGTAGTAAATTAAATATGTAATTATATTATGATATGTGTAATGGAGGTAAGAACAACTTGTGTGTTTTTCCAAAAAAATTGCAATCGAGTTAGCTGGGTTCTTTGATGAGTACTTTGTAGGTCAGGGCTTTGTGCTTCAACTCAAAGAGAATTTTGGGGGCACCTTCAATCGATGGACCCACATGTACGGTTCAGTATATCAACCAGAGATAGGAAAAAAAGCAATAGCAATAATATATTTTATGGATTATACCTTTTATTTTCATGGTTACATTCTGCATTTCTTTATTTATTATCCACCGATTTGGGGAAGGTTCAGCCCCCAAAATATTTTTGAGGAATTGAAAAGACCTGGGCTCCGTAGATTTGGCTCCCTCGTTGCATGTAGAATCTGACCACAGATGTGGTTTCATATGAACTCAGGGGCGGACTGGGTCCTTTCAAAGGGCACATGAGGGTGCGAATCCTTGCCTATTTGGAGGCCCGAGTTCTGTCGTCAATGAGGGCGAACCCGCCCGGGGGCCGATTAGCCGGCGGTCCAGTCCGCCCCTGTATGAACTCATAAAATTCCATGAAAAATGTTGTCGAACAAAGAATTTCTCTTAAAAAGTAAATCATCGAAGTCAAACAAGTTTTTTGTTTTTTTCCAGATTGCCAATATCCCATTTTTTTAGAAAAGGAAAATTGAAAAGAAATAAAAGAGAAAATAAGATTAAAAAAAGAAATAAGATTAAAAGAGAAAACAAAATTAATAGAGAAAATAAGATTAAAGTTAAAAGAAGTTGCCCATTCGTAGCACGTTTAAAGAGCTTCGGCCATATAGTAGATGAAAATTATTCAATAATATTAAAAGTAAAAGAGAAATTATAAGAAATGGATATATAGAAAGATAAATAAAACCAGTGAAGCGTATCAATGTATACAAGTATTGTAAATAGTGTTATATAGTAAAACCTCCTTTAACGGCCGCCCTTAAATAACGATAACCTCCGAAGACTGGCCATATATCAATGACACCGAACACGTTCCATAGAATTAATCAAAGTTGACCTCTAAACTGCAAATTCCGAACTACGGCCACCCGTAGGCATAATAGAAAAATTCTTAGCAGATACCCAAGTATACTTTTTAAAATTTATTTAAAACTCAAAGTATTTACAATGCCAAGTAAAATTTACCTGGCATGCCGGCAATTTGATCAACCATTGGCTGTTGCTAGGCAACCGCATCAAAGGAAAAACAACCAGAAATTGATAAAATATGAAGTATGGGGGAGTTCAAGTATTACGTAAGTACCTTTGAAGGGTTGATGTGCTTATTTTCCTATGTTAGCCAACGTTAATTTTTGCTTACCGGGGGGATGAAATGACCAAAATATTACTTACATAAAATTCCCCAAGAGGGAGGAAGTAATGAAATATAGAAGTTGAAAGTGTGACAGTCACAAAATTCTAATACATAGTATCAAAACACATTCCGATGTACTTATAAGCGTTCTGAAAATTCGAAAGTTCGCTTTGAATCAAAGTGATGGTGAGTTGTATAGAAAACAGTAAATATTATTTCTTTAGGAAAAGGTATCTGCCATAAAAAAGCAAAGAAATCGCGAATCACTGATATTTTGAATGTTAATATAAATAAATGAAGATTAGTATATTCGAAATGATTATTCATGACTTCGTTAATTTTATTTATTTCTATTTTTTCCTATCAAACCTCTAAATAATAGCCATCTCCTAAGGACAGTCACTTTTGCTGAGTACTACGGATGATCGTTATTCAAAGGTTTTGCTGTATATTTATAAGCAATTTCATAGATGATTTCTACTAAGAAAATTAAATTAGTAAATAAATGCGATGCAGTATATATAATACATATGCATTATTTAGTATAAGTAATAATTTGTGTATCCATTAAATTATATATCATTATTGACAAGATTTAACCTTTTTACTGGAACGTATATCTTGCAAAAATCATACAACAAATATAAAATAATTAAATAAGAAAAAAAAGTACGAATATTTTTCAATTTCAAAGATTCTGTTTTTGTATGTATAAATGTTACTAATAATGTTTTTTGAATGTAGTCATTACATAATTATCATTTTCAACCATTATCTATTCTTCGCTAGCTGAAAGTTTTCCCAAGTGCCTTCCACACGTTTGTTTTGAACAATTCCATATTACCACAACCCGTTTTCTTATTTCATCCACCAATCTTGTCTAATGGCATTTCCTCGGTCTTTGATAGACTTTTAGGGATCCAGATGAGAATTTCAGTTTCCCATTGTCAGTCGTTTCTTCTTGCGATATACCTAGTTCATTGCCATTTCAGCTTTTTTTAACAATGAGATGTCCTCAACACTTTTTTCTCTCTCTCGCCGAAGTATTTTTTTTTTTCAATCACTTCTAATTATTCTAAGCACGCACATCAGCATGCTCCTTTGGGTTGTTTGCAATTTCCATATTGCTGTTTTTGTTAGACTCCATGTCTCTGATCCATAAGAGAGGACTGGCAATACACACTGGTTGAAGACTTTTCTTTTTAGACACAAAGGCAATTTCCCCTTCAGGATAAAACTGCTTTTCGCGAATGAGTTCCAGTTAAATTTAATTCAATAAAGTTCATATTCATGTGTTCTTTCAATTAATTCTCTTAATACTTGAATATGGTCCACTGTACTGAATCCACTTCGAAATCCAGCTTGTTCTCTTGGTTGAGCTATATCTATCTAGCACTGGTTATAGGGAGCACGCATCGTATACAGGGCCCGATTAATCCAAAGTGGGGCCCAGTGCCTACTATTTATTCAAGGCCCCCTCCCTATGCACTCGCAACAAAATTATTCAATAAGTAACAAATACAAACTCTTATTATATCTGCATAATCAATAGTTTAAAGCCGTTTCAATGACGACCATGTTATAATTAAGAAAAAATGCAATATTAATAACTTACTAACAGTTAGTTATAATTACAAAAACTAGATGTCAGACTGACATTTTAAACTTGCTAAAAAAGTTCACATACAAAATTTGGGGCCCCAAAGATATGGAAACCAGGCATGGGCGCCCATACGAGTACTTCTAGGGAGCTGAGAAAAATCAACTATGGAGTACTTGTAAGGGAGTGGGCTGAGAAAAATTATTACATCTTTCTCAAAGCTGTCGAGAATTTTTATGAATGTACAAGATACCAAAATGCTACAAAAATAATTGATACTGCTTGACAATTAGTAATGAGCTAAAAAGTACCTTATTTTAAAATGTGACTGTAAAACTTTTGAAAATAAATGTATAGCAGGTTCGGGCAAATCAAATTTTTAAACGGCTAAGGGGGGACCCGAGCCCCTCCCTGCCCCCCATATGGGCGCCCATGTGGCCCAGGGCCGCGGCTTTTGAGGCCCGTGCGTTAATCAGGCCCTGATCATAAATCTAAACAAAATTTTTGCTAACACTTTTGCAATATTGAAGCTCCCAGCTTTTCAAGGAAATGACCTCTAAAAGTATACAGACAGAAAACATTCCGTTGACACACATAATACTCGTATATAGTATATTCAAGGTAAATACATATGTAAATTTATATTTCCCCATAGCCGAGTATCATATCCATCATTTGGAATAAAAGCTTTTACCTATACTATTAAATACTGAACTATTACCTATTATTACCTATACTATTAAATACTGAAAATGTAAAAAGCTCCAACAATTAATACACGATCTTTCCCTCTTTGTCACCTATCTGTTTATCAAAAAACTATCATTTTTTTTTCTATGAGTGTGTTGACCTTTACTTGTGAATTTTTGGAGAAAACCCCCAAACGAAGGACTTTAAGAAAACTAAAGCTAAATATAAATTCTGTTGAACAACATGTTATATCGCAATGGTTCTTCAATTGTGATCCGCGGACCCCCAGGGGTACGTGGGACCCTGCCAAAGGGTCCGTGAGAACCTCCCAGTGTTCCATGAAGGTTCGAAAAGATACTAAGACAAGAATATTTACTCTTTAATACTAAGAATAAATTATGGGGGAACGAAAATTTCTCGCATTAAATGGTGAAAATCAGTGATGAAATACTAGAAATATGTATGATGTAAATTCTGGGCTTTAAACTTTGAGTTAATTCTTGGGGGTCCGCGAGGGCGAGTGATCTCTGCAGGGGGTCTGCGGTCTAGGAAAGTTAAAGGACCTCTATTATGTCGGATATGATTCTTTTGCGAAAGCTACGATTGAAAAGGAAAAGGAGAACAGGTGGGAGTAATTGCATAATCGGGGATCAGCAACAAAATTAAAATAACATAGTTTTAGTTCGAATATGCGCTAATTACAGTTTGCTTAAAATTTTCCACGTGTTTTAAAATTACTACCGACAAAAAATTACAATTTTTAAGATTTGGCAAATTTCAAGTTTAAAACTACCACTTCTATTTCTAAGTACTTCGTACTTCTTCTAGCTTTGCAAAGTTGTTCGAACGGCGCTTTTCATTAAAAATATTTAAACGGTTAGATTTTTTTTTAATTTAAGGATAGAATTCGATAACGAAATTCTAATTGCTTTTACTTAAGATGAAAGTACAGTTTAAATTCCAAACTTACGAACGTATATCCAGAATATAAAATTCACTCATATTTTTTCCTTACATACAAAGTTATTGACGATTAAATCGTAATTAAGGAAATAAAAACGAAGTACCTAAAGTCCATTTCAACGTGTTCACATTTTGAGCATAAGATATGAGATCGAAAATATCGTAAACTTAAATTCGTCTTTATAAACAAGGGATAGTAGCTCTACCAAATTTACTAAAAACTAAAACGCTAGCCAGGATTTAATTTCAGTGGGGGAGGAATTCAATCATGAACCAATGGTCACAATGTCAGTGGGGGAGGAATGGAATCGCAGCATTCAATGCCGTAGCCAAGTCCCATTAAAAATTTAGTTTCGGGATGGACCGGTTTCTAAGGTACCCGCCTCTGGATACGGGCATGCAAAAAACGTCATGGAGATAGGATCTAGAGTTAACTAGTAGAATAATTATAGATTTTTATTCTCAGACAGAATAAGGCGGGGGATAGTGTAGAAGAGAGGAAAACTTACCAACACACGAGTGAAAACCGCCCTGGAGTGGTGCTGCACTCTCACAATGTGCTGTTAACCCGGGTTCGACTCCCAACGACGCCAAAAAGGGCCAACTGACTACTCACTGTAGTCCGGGGGTTGGTTCCCGCGGCCTTAGAGGTTTCCTTGCGCCGTGAAACAAGCGAACAATAAATGGGTGAAAACGTTACAAGAAAGCAGTGTGCGCCTCTGAGAATACATTGGCTCAGCCATTTTTTAACTTTCCTGAGTGTTAACTCCAAAGTTTAAAAGCATAGAAGGAATTTGTTTTTAACTTTCCTGAGTGGTAACTCAAAGTTTGAAACGCCGTTGTTTTAACTTTCCTAGTGTTAACTCAAAGTTTAAAGCCTGGACTTTGCATCATACATATTTATTTCTAGCGTTTCATCACTGATTTTCACCATTTAAGGAAGAAATTTTTCGTTCCCTCGTAATTTATTCTTAGCATTAAAGAGTAAATGCTCTTTCGCGGACACCCAGGGGTCTTCGGACCACAGTCGAAGAACCGCTGGTTTAGATAATAATACCGGACTTAAGAGGCCTTAAAAGGGCCCTGGCGTTAAGTTTAAGCCCTATTTCGGGGCCCCGAAAGCTTCCGCGTAGTTCTATATTTGCATATCTATAGTTGTATTACCACTCATCATAACCAGGGCCGTCTTAACACATTGGGGGCTCAGTCATTTTTGAGGCCCTTTTTATATTAACTTTTAAATTTTCAAATTTGTTGCAATTAAAAAAAAATAAAACTAATAAAAAAAACCCCGCTAATTTGGAACCCCTGTTTAGGTCGGGGGTCTTGTTGGCTCACCCGTTAAAATAGCATTGATCATACTATCTGAATATCCACTGGTCTATAAAGGACACGATTTCGGCGTTTGGGTCCCTACTTGCTTATTTAATCCGTATGCCTACAGATAATACAGTCGCATGCGTACACATTACAAACCTGCAAGCACATCTACAAGCATAGCAATTAAAAAACTTTCTATTCTTCTACCCATAGGCGGGTTTAGGGGAGGGGCCCCCTTTCCTCTGGTCAATTGTAATTTTATATCATGCTCCCTCTCTCTTACCATTTATCAATTGAATTTTCAAAAAAAACATAATAATGTAAATAAATAAATAAAAATATTTGCCTATTCAAAAATAAATAAAAAGTTTTTTCCAGGTGAATTTGAGTGATGGTTAGAAAATGGATCAATTCAATCCGTTCGAAAAAGATTTAGCTCTCCGTGGACGGGTAGATTTTGAAAGAGTAAAAAAAACACAAAGAGATTTATTTCTTAAGCTATACAGTGTTCAACATAGCAACGAGACCACCTTATGGAAATTGGAGGGGTGACCCACAGTTCGTGGAAACGTTCCTTTTGGCGATATTCCTCCCACTGGGGGGAACGTCCCCAAAAGAAACCTTTTCACTAAGAAGCCGCTAATGAGGGGAGATATTTTGCCACTGTAACACGCACTTGTTAACGCTATTCTGGGATTATAGCACAATAATCGTTTCCCAAGGCAGTAAACAAATTTTGAAATCGACACCACATCGTCTGAGAGAAAAATCTGATCAAACTTGCAAGCTATAAAAATAAAACCAGTTCCTGACTGAAGAATGTGAATAAAGTCACTCGATTCTATACGTATAGTAGACCCTTGCATTTGTAAATAATAGGTACCTATTTTGTACGCTCTGTAATTATGATGAAAAAATATATTTATGTATATACAACATTTTTAAATAAAGGTAATGTGAAATTATTATAGACAAAGAGTGATGCATATAATATTATATAATTAAACTAAACAGTTATAAAACAGATGCCTTAAAAATGAAAAGGCAAACTTCATTGCGAGCGTTTCTTTAGAGTAAAAAAGTTAAATCCAGCGATCAAATAGATTCTAATGATCTTTCAACTGAAGATTCAAACAAGGAATTGCCACAGGAAAACCGCAAGAAATTGAGTACTTTACAAGCAAATAGCTCACTAGCTGAGGTATGTTCTTTCAAATTTGTTTTTGTTATAAAAGTAGGCTATATGTATACAGGGGCAGACTAGGCCACCGGCCCTTGTGGGCGATAGGACTCGAGCCCTCCGAAAATCCATGGTATATGCCCTTTGAGATGACCAAGTCCAATCCCTAGTTTGACTGTATGTATTTTTACAAATATTTTTAAGCAGTTTAAAAATTGCATTGAGCACCCTAATACGTACCATCATTTTCGTAATTTAATTTTTATACAAATGTGATTTTTTTTTTTTTTTAATTTTTAAAAATTCGTCATGAATGACAATTTTTAAATTGTCAAATGTCAAAAAATCAAAATTCTCAGTAAACTGTTATCGTGATTAATCTGTAAACATTTTCATTCTGAAAAGATTGAAAATGTTTGTGTTTTTTCAATAACTGCTTTTAATTAATCAAAAATTGCGATGAAATGAAAATTATGTAGCTAAATTTTTTGAGAAGCGTTGTATGGTTAACATCATGCTTTATAATTTGGAAACATGTTACTCTCAAAACAGAAATGTAACTTTTTGCTGTAATTTTTCATTTAATCATTTAAATTTTAGTGGGTATCAAAGCAAAAAACAAAAAACAAAAAAAAGGTACAATGTTTTTTCGAAAATAGAATTTTTTGTAAAATCAAGTAACTCTCACATAATAAGAGAGTTAATAAATTAATATTAACTTATATAATATTAAATTAATATTTGTATTATATATCGCTAATAATAAGGGATATGACCACGGGCGACGTTACTGGGGTAAAGGGGGATCTATATTATATAAATATATTATATAGTTAATGTAACTAATTAATTAAAATAATTAATACAATATATACATATTCAGACACTATTATGTTGATGGTGATGATACGGAGGAAGAGAAATTGACCCACTTTTTAAAGTCTTAATATCCACTTATGCGCTTCTACCACCAGTTTTCCTTTTAAATTGCTGGAGATTTATAACATCAGATGGCTCCACCGCAAGCTTCGAATTTCACTATAAACACTAAATTTTTATACTTCTGAAATTTTCGCCAAAACTATCACTATTAGAAGGGCCACTTTCTTTAGGGGCCCATTTTATCCTTGCAGCCTAGGCACTGGCGTACGCAGGTGGTGTTGATGGGGTTGTAACCCCCCCTTTTTGCAATGAAATTTTGTATATTTAACATAGGAATATATGAGTTGTAGATCAGTAACCCCACCTCATTGGGTCTATAACCTCCCCCCTTATGAACTTTCTGGGTATACCTATGAACCTAGGGCCCATAAAAATCTCAATCCAGGACCGTTAGATGGAGTTGAAAAAGCAGTAAAGATCTTATGCAACAGAGGTGAAAACCACATGTCTGCTTCTGATTTCAATGCTAAATTTATATTAGCTATAAATGCTACGAATTCAGCTATAACCTCTCTCCCCCACGCCCATTCATAGCTATAAATAAAAGGTATAGTCATTTTTTAAACAACTAAAAATTCTGCAACACTAAATCATAAAAACACTTGGTCAAAATCGCAAAGAATTATTTCCAATTATTCAACCTCCAAGCCAGGCCTGTAACCACGCCGGAGATAGCAGGGGCGTGGCCCCTGTTTGCGCCCCAGTTGCCCTATTGTATATATATATAGAATATCTTTATATATATATATATATAGAATACTTTTATATATATATATATATATATATATATATATATATATATATATATATATATATATATACAGTAAAATCCCTGGGTGCTCTAAACTCCATATGCTCTTTGCTGAGACCCATATGCCCTTTACTGAGCCCCATATACCCTTTGCCGTGCCCCAGTTGCCCCTTCTTCCTGGCTACAGGCCTGTTCCTATCCAATAATGAACCAAAACATTAATTCTTTATGTATTTTGGACAGCCAAGAACGATTAACCAATATGGGGAAGTTATCATTATTACTAAATATATGTGAAGAAACCGTTCAGTAATATTTAACATGCCAAAAGATGTTTAAAAACTGTAATTTGTGTGAAGAGAAACCCCCAGAGAATTTCAATTTTAAGCTCTGTTTCATTCTTTCTTTTGATTGCAGACTGTTCCTTTTAATTCCCCCACAACGAAATCTCACAGTTGGCCTCAGAGATTATCGTCCTATGACCTGAGTTCTTCCGTTAGGAGTTGAAGGCCACCAGAAATGTGGGGGCCGGTTTTTGGAATGTCCAATAGATCCTCCCTTGCAGGGCCTCTACAGACAAGGACAGATTAAACGAGTCGGGGGAAAAAAGCAGTTAACCTGAAGCTAGTAAAGGGGGCGCCATTCGCACAGTTCTAAAGGAATAAAATGCAGGTGGCGCTGAAGAATACAGAATAAAACAAAGCACTCAAATGAAAGAATTTATACTTTGAGAATATACGTCCTCCTTGACTGCACTTTCCATTTCATAGTTTAAAGAAGCATCAACGAGAAAAAATATCATACACAAAAAGTGGGTTTTATGCCCAATTTTTTTTAATTTACAAAAATGGATTTTCTTTCTAAAACAAACGACTTGTTGTCCCGATAGTTCGCAATGAAAGCATATAGTAACGAAGTTTTTTTAGTTTCTAATAAATTTATATCTAAACATCGTAAAAACACTGTCCGATATATATGTTTGAAACGCACACATACACTATCCTGTAATTAAAAACAAACGCTATTTACTTATTTATGCAAAGAATTTATCTATGGTCGTTAAAAATATTAAATTGCAGGTAATAAAGTACTCGAATACGGCGATCAATCATAAAAAAATAATCTCAATTTTTTATCTAATTTTCTTTGAATTATTGTACCAATTATTTTATATTTATATTAGTTATTGCCAGTGGCGTAACGGAATATCTCGGAGGCCGCCCACAATAATCTTTTGGGGGCCCCCTTTAACGAAAATTAATTTGTATATGCATATATGAAAAAAAAGAGAGAGAGAGAGAGAGATGATATATATGATAGTGCTGTGTCTTCTATAAGAAATTAACCGGCGACACAATATCCAATATTTCAATCAGAACACTATACTCTATTAGTCACTATTTCATGAGATAGGGTTCCGGCGCAAAGCGTATACTATAGCTTCAAAACTCGTCTAGATTTTATAATTTTCGGATGTTGAGTTCGATTTTAAAGGCAATAAAAACAGCTAAAGTAAATACGCGTAATGAGTTTGCCACAGTTGAAAACCGTTCACTTTATTTTATATTTTATCTAAAGATTAAAAAAAATAATTATTAACCAAAAAATATAATATCTTTTACTTATAAATTTTATTGAAAATAAACCCAAATTTTGAGCAGACAATTAATTAAATTCACAATTAATTGGCAATTACTTACGAAGAATTGTAACGACAATAGGCAAAAAATGAAACTACAGCGGTTCAAAAAGGATCTTACCTTTTACTTTATAAGCATCGGAATATTATGTTTATTAAAGCAATCGTCAGCCCAAAACTCTATGAATTTCAAAAAACTTGTACGAATAAAAATTTCAAGATCTTTAAAAATTACAATTATGCGCTAGAAACGATCAGGGAAACCAACTCTCTATTAAAATAAGATGTTGTTTTTTGAGAAATCATAGTCAAATGGACACGATGTCTACAAAAGCCAAATATAATTATACAGTAAAACATTCCAACAACGATATCCGATATAATGATAAATCCCTCTACAACGATAATTTTTCTCGGTCCGTATAATAGTGTTGTAGACAGGTTTTACTGTATAATGAACCCTCCCTATAACAATAACTCTCTCTATAAGGATAATTTTTCTCCGTCCGTACAATATTGTTGTAGAGAGGTTTCACTGCATTTAATTACAACTTATAACTGACCGATGTTTTAAAATTGCTTTTACATATGAGTTTTACATTTTATTTCCTAATTTTTTGCATGGCTGTTTAGTTATTTGCTCATTTCAGTGTATATATATATTGAACGAAAATTAAGATAATTTTCGTTTGGACTGGACTTCAAAACTCTTTTCATTTCATATTAAGCGATCCTTAAGGAAGATTATGCCTTTAAAGTTACCGAAATGTGTATGTCACTGACGTACGAAGGAGAACGGTGTTGTAACTCCCATTGTGATGAAGTTTTGTATATATACATACGAAGGTATGTAATTTTAGCTCTTTAACCTTCCCTCATGAACATCTTGCGTACACCACTCGTATGTATGTGTGTAAACAGCAGTTCACAAAATTATTGATAGGGGGTACAGCACATATTATACACATTTATACATTACAATATACATAAAATTGCAATTTATTTCAAATTATTTTTGGAGGCCTCCGGCCCATATATAACTCTACGTCTATCATATAAATGATGATTAAATTATAGCATGCAAGACTGCTTCCTTTTTTTGTCTGTATCTTTTCCGATCGGTAATACTGCTCATCGCCCAGCATTTTTGTCTGACCTTGACCGTACACTTGGCAAAAACCGGTTTTCTAACATACTTGAAATAAACCCTCCGGAACGACATTCTTCAGAACACATTTTCTAGTATTTATTTTTTTACAAAAACAGTTTTACAGACAGAGAAATAAACATAGACAAAATTCTTTCCAGCGAAAAGTTATTTTGGACCAGTTGTGGCTCAGCCAATGCAGTGCACGTTGTTCTAATCGAGACACCAATATTTTTGTATATATTGTTATCTAACCAACTCAACGTCACGCGGTAATTCTGAGTAATGAACGCCGTGAGCGAATAAGGGAAGGTATATAATGAATAAATATCTGCTGCTTTACATATTAAAAAAAAAATAAATCTATTGTTTCGAATTATTATATTAAAAATATTTTTAGATTTTCTTCAAATATACAAAGAAAAAATTACTGGTTTTTTTAGGTATTTAATTTTTGTATTAAATTTAATAAATACAATAATTTAGGGACGATGGATTATGAAACAAAGAAAATTATGTGATTATGATCAAATAATAAGAAATATATTTATTATCTTACTTTATGTGACATTTGGTTAAATACAATTATACTCAGGGCCGGCTTAAGGGTCGGGCGACCCGGGGCCCCGTTTGGATGAGGGATCCATGCTGAAGTCAAGTTAAGTCCAAATAGTAGAAAATCTCTTTAAAAAGAGATGTTTAAAGAAATTTTTAGAGACATCTTTAGAGAATTTCTTTCAGAGACTGTTGGCCACTTTTATCGCGTAGGCTATATGGCTCACTGTGCATCTGTGAAAATCTCCTGTTTTCGCCGGAGGGCCGGGGGCAAAAAACAATCCTCGGCAGGCTGTCCGGGTTCAAAATCAACCTCGGGCCACCCCTGATTGTACTACGAACGTTTTAACATTATGGTATATAACGTATTTTACTATTAATAAGAGAAATCTTTACTTTTCGACTTCCATTATAGCGATTTTGTTTTCCTAAGTGCCTATTTTTATTTAGTGCCTTAGTAGTCTAGTGCAGAGGTGGATCCAGAGACGGATATTTTTTTTTCTCTTTTTTTTTAAGGGGGAATGTAAAATACAGTAGAACCCGCTTATAACAAATCCACATTTAGCGAGTTTCCGAATATAGGGAGGAAAAAATGGATTTCGTTTGATACAATGAATAAGCGCAATACAATTTAACCGCTTTTAGCAAACAAGTTTTTTTCAGACCCCAGATTTAACGAACAATTAAAAAAAAATGGGTAATTAAATTTTTTATAAAAATTCTGTCGTTATATGCGGTTGGTGGTTATAATTGGTACTCGTTTTAACCGATTTCCTGCAATTTTATGGATTTGGGAGGGAATTTCCTAATCCCCCCCCCGTGGATTCGCCACTGGACTAATGGTTGTCGTTACAACCGCCATTAAGTCGGCTGAATTAAGTTCGATTCTCATCAAACTTGGTTGGGGGTAAAAGTATCGGGCGTAGGCAAGGGGGGGTTGATGGGGGTTATAATCCCCCATTAAATATGAATATTTTATACGCTAAAATGTTGTATATATGGAGTTGTAATTCTGTAACCCTCTCCCCATAAGCTCTATGTCTATTTTAAAACGTATAATTATTCGAATTCATAATTTATTATATTATGTAATTTTTTTTTCTTGTGCTTATTAGTTTAATTTAATTTTACTGAGATTTTAATCCTTAGCAATTTCTACTTATCCGAATAATTATTATTAAGAATAAGATTTGTTAATGATTGCACGACACTATTTGAAATGACAACAGATACATGAAACCCGTGTCCTAAAAGAATCTAAAGTTTGTAAAACATCAACTAGAAGATACTGTCTTAATCAATATAATCTTATCTATAGCTTCTTGTGAAGGCCCCTTGTATCTCGTCTTTGAAGAAGCAGCATCAACGAAATTTCCAATTGATCTGACCCCTCGTTTTTACGTGAGAACAATTATATAAAATCTGTATTCTGAATTTTAAATAGTGGAAACGATTTTCTTGTCAAATATTCGGTAATAATGACTCTGAAAAATCGTATAATGAACATAAATTTTTATGTGGATTTTTTTCTACTCGAATGATTCTCAAATGCTGTCTCTAGACAATTTCGAATTTAATTAATTAGGCTCGAATTTAATTAATTCTCAATAGGCTTAAGCGTTTGTGAATACAGTTGGACTCGGTCATAACGAAGATTGATATAACGAGCTCATGGTTATAACGAACATTGATATAACGAGCTCGCGGTAATAACGAATACGTGAGTTTAGTTAGTTTAATTTAATATATAAAACTTTTGGAGTATTACGGATATAGCGAGCCAGTTTTTCCATGTCTAATTGTATTTTTATCTTTCTTCGAGTTTTTTGTGTGTGTGTTTTTTTTTTTCGTGGGGAATAATTATACGAGAAAATTCCGACACCCACGTTTATTAGCTCAAACTAGAGCTTTTTGTTTTAGGAGAAAAAGAGACGCTTTCCCCATCCTGGATTCGAACCAGGGTCCCTCCGTTTAGCCCGGAGTGAAATTTGAATCGAAATTTTCACGTATGATTATTACCTACGAAAAAACAAAAAAATTCGCCCCGGAGGCTTTTCTGTGTTGACCACTACGGTTGTCGTTAATTGCAATTGTGTTATCCCTGTGAAGGGTAATAATATCTTACATCCTTATATATGGAGAAACAGAGCGTTGTTTCCTGTCCTCGTTCGTCTAGCAGTCAAGGCACTCCAGGCTCAACGGAGGAACTCTAGTTCAAATCCAGGATGGGGACGGCGTCACTTTTTCTTCTAAAACAGTGGTTCCCACCTTTTTCAAGTCGTGACCCACTTTTATAGTAGCGAAGTATTCCGCGACCCCTTTTCATAGTAATCAAAAGATCTACGACGCCCCCATCTGTCCGCCGCCACCACATTTGTTAAAAGTACTTTTATTATGCAGAATAAAGAAAACACATTAAATATAAACTTATATTAATTATATATAATACATTAATTATGTATATAATATTAATTACGTTATATCAATTATGTATATCAATACATATTATAGATATGAAGCCAACAATCATTATAATGTATAAATAATATTGCAATGTGTGTAGCCATGTTGAAATATAAAAGCGTTGGAAACATTTGGTATGAAATTCCTTATAAAAATAATTGCAATTAAAAATAATTGCGGCGACCCTCCCCCCCCCCAAAAAAAATCTGTTCGCGACCCCGTTAAGGGTCCCGACCCCCGGGTTGGGAACCTCTGTCCCAAAACAAAAAGCTCCAGCTTTAGCTAATAAACGTATATATCAAAATTTTCAGGTCTTTCACAATGTTAATTTTAATATTTATACCTTTTTCCGGTCATTACGGTAATTATTAATGACAGCCTTTGTTTTTTAGAGGGAAAGATTACTGAATTGCTGAATTTTTAAATACCCTTAGTGGAGCTCAAGGAAATAATATTTTAGCTTATTTCCAACGCCTCCAATCAGTAAACAAAATTAACATTGGCTACCATAGGTGGTGCTACACAACGGCAATCCCCACCCCCTCAAAGGTGCTTATGTAATACTTGAACGCTTCCTAGCCAATGGCGTAGAAAAAGGGGTGGGTCTCAATTCGCCTCCGATTTGATATCAAGAATTTTTTTCCTTTTTAGCGATGAATCACATGACCTTAAGGCATGACCCCGAAGGCTACTAGACCCCTCACCGTAATTTTTTAATTACTGCGCCCATGTCCCCGACTTCACTGAATTTTGTTCAAAACATTATTGCGTCTTCTTCCAGTCGTGACGGTAGGGAATTCGAAGGAGTTTCACAAGTAGAATAGCATAGAGCAGAGTTCGGCAACCTACGGCATTCGTGGCCTTCAGACAACTTTTAGTTGCACGCCGAATGATTAAGCAGAACAAATAATCTAAATATATTTGTTAAAATTCAATTTTATTTATTTTCAAATAAAATTCATTCTTGTTTTCAAACATTTTACAGAATAGTGCCGCTAAATATTGGTAGGGAAAGACACAAAGCAGTAAATCGGCAGTTAGACTGACTGACCTTTTGAATAACCCTTATATCTATTCCCATCCAAAACTCCATTCTCACCTCGTCTCAACTCCTACATAATCGTGCACGTTCGCTCACCACTACTTTAGTGTTATGTGTAAATAATATTATTAATTTCATAAAAATATATAATAAATGAATAATCGATTTTCGTTCTTTTCAAAACTTTAAACTGGAGAATATAGATTCCATTCCCATATCGCGAGATTTACGTTTCATATTGGTAAATTGTTGTAAATTGTACGTCAAATGTGCAGGAACGTTGTCAAGAAAAGGAATTCTTTTGATATATCAGTAACATATAAAACAAAATCGACTTAATTTGTATAAATATGTGAATAGTATCATAAAGACTTACAATTTTATGAGTGGCACGCGGCACAATTTGATGAGTGGTTCCGGTGGCACTTGGAGCGAATCTACAGTATTACCTCGGCGCAACAAGGTTGCCAATCCCTGGCCCAGGGACAATCTTCGCCTAAATCCGTTCCTGCCACAGACTGTTATGCAACCTTGATATTGTTTATATATCAAGAACATTTGTTTATATATCAAGAACATTTGTTTATATATCAAGAACATTTGTTTATATATCAAGAACATTTGTTTGTATATCAAGAACATTTCATGTTTCATTTCATTGAAAATAAAAATTAAAACATATTTCTTCGGCATGGTAGCTGCTTAAAATTACTGTAAACCCTATCAACAACGTCGCTCAAATTAACGGGTATTTCCGTCAAACGACAATATTTTACGGTCCCGGACAATGCTTCGTAGAATTGCACACATTCTAATTAACGTCTTTTTCTGATTAACGACGTTTTTCCTCGTCTTTCGAAAGTCGTTAATAGTAGAAATTAATGTATTCATTTATAGATATAAACACTACACGTGTCGAATTCTTAA
>QLNU02005602.1:0-11196 GCA_006491805.2 Dysdera silvatica | reverse complement strand
TCAATCAATCAATTTACGTTCTTCAAAATAGACTTCTTAAACTACTCAATAGTGGAATCAGCAGAATTTCTTCAAGAGATAGCTCGACGACATCATATTTTAACAATAGACAATCTCCTTAAGTACAAATTTCAATTTTTATGTTTGGATTAGTTAAGCTTGGAAACAACACAGATATCTCTTTACCATGTCTGCCGGGGCACGGATATGATATCAGAATGAACACTACTTTTAGACCAAACAGCGCGAACAAATTTTAGCTTATTGGGCATTGGATCATCATTGGGCCTTCTAGTGTGGAACTCTCTTCCGAATAAGCTAAGACATCTCAGCTCACTATCTTCTTTTAAAACATTTTTTTTTTTTTTCGTAATGATTCACGAGTTTGTGTTCTCATTATATTATTTTTTACTTATTTGCTTACTTATTCTTTTTTCTTTTATTTTTTTTCTCTCATTTGTACATGGTTTATCATTGTTCTGTCTTGTTCCGCTGGTGGAGTACCTGGGCAGCGTGGACTTCGTCAGATGTAAAAGTCTTTACCCATTGCTGTCCGGGCAAAATTTTCATACTATCATATCATTGCTTAGTTTTATATATATAAAAGTTTTCCTCGCCCATTCTTGGCGGTAACAGGCTTTGGGACGGGCAGAGCGCCATGTTCCCAAGCCTCTTTTTACATCACTTCTTAATGTGCCATGTCTAGAAACTTCCTGACAATGTGACACGTGTTTAGGATTGTGGCTTTTTGTATTTCAATGTAGGTGTTTGGGTCAATGTTGAGTATCTCCAAATTCGTCGCAAGCGTTTTTGGTACTATCCCTGTTGCTGAGATGACTAACGGGATGATGAGGATCTTTTCCATACCCCATATATCTCGTACTTCATGTCTGAGATCTTGGTACTTGGTGATTTTCGTTGTGTAGGTTGTCTGTATGTTATTGGTGTTGGGTACTGCTATGTCGATTAAGTACGTGGTCTTATTCGATTTATCGACGAGGGTTATGTCAGGACGGTTATGTGGGACTGTCTTGTCTGTTATGATTGCTCTATCCCAGTAAAGCTTGTGTGTTTCGTTCTCATGCACGGTCTCTGGCTCATATTTGTAGTACGGGCATTTTTCTGTCAGAAAGCCAGCATTCGCTGCCAATTTCTGGTGGACTATTTTCGCTACTTGATCGTGCCTATGTTTGTAGTCTGACTGCGCAAGGATCTTGCATCCTGCCATCACGTGTTGGATTGTCTCCGATGCCGCATGACAGTGTCTGCATTTGTCGCTTTCTATGTCTTTTCTCTGGATGAATTTCTGATTGTTCCTTGTTGCGATCACTTGGTCTTGGATGGCTAGCATGAATCCTTCTGTCTCTGGCTGGAGAGTGCCTTTGGCCAGCCAAGAATTTGATGCCTTTTTGTCAACGTGTGGTTGTTGCAGGTCATTGTAGTGCCTGCCATGTAATGGTTTTCCGGCCCAAGTTCTTAGTTTCTGTTCATTGGCTGTTTCCAGGACACGCTTTTCGGTACTACACAGGTTTAGTGGCGTGTAATTTGCATCTGCTTGTATTATGGCTTGGATGAGTGGCGATCGGGGACTCTTCAACTGGAAGTATTGCCTCATGCTCTGGATCTGCTTGTCATGTAAGTCTTTGAGGTCCGCTTGTCCGCGTCCTCCTTCTTCCCGGGGTAGTGTTTGCCGTTCAATTGCCGTTGCAGGGTGTAGTTGTCCGGCTCTTCTTTGGATGGTTCTCATTTTCCGCTGGAGTTGTTCTAGTTCAGTGTTGGTCCATTTGATTATCCCGAAGGAGTAGGTGAGCACTGGTACCGCATATGCGTTAATTGCTTGCGTGGTGTTCTTCCCGCTCAGTTTCGTCTTCACAATGCTTCTAAGTCTTTCTTGGAATGCTTGCGTGAGCTGGACCTTGACTTTCTTGTGCTCCTGCTGCCGTTTTTGCATTATCCCTAGGTATTTGTAGGTTTCGCCCTCGCCCAAGGTCTTCAGTAGTCTCCCGTCTTCGAATTCGATGCCTGGTAAATCTTCTTTTCTATTCTCCTGTATTTTGCACTTATCGAGGCCGAATTCCATTCCTATGTCCTTGGAGAATGTCTCTGTTATACTGATGAGTTGTCGGAGTTGGGTGATTGTTGGCGCGTATAGCTTGATGTCATCTACGTACATGAGGTGGGAGACTTTATGTAGGTTTCTCTTGTCTTTCTTCAGCATGTATCCGTATTTACTTGTGTTCAGCATCCTTGACAAGGGGTTCAACGCCAAGCAGAACCACTGGGGGCTTAGTGCGTCTCCTTGAAAGATTCCGCGGCGGATGGGGATCTCGGCCGTTTCTATTTTACTGTCTGGCGTGTTTAGCTGTAACCGGGTCTAATCTTTGTTTTTTAACAACATTTCAATACATTTTATTTTTATTGGTCTAATGCTTTATTTGTTTTAAACATTGCAGTGATATATTTATTTTCATTTAAGCTATTTCAACGCGATTTTAGATATCCCTTCATGTTTTTTCCCCAATTGTTTTCAATTTTGATGCCTTTTTTGGAAATATTCAACTTAGAATTTTAATCAACCATAGGATTTTTACCAATAAATAAGGATTTTAGGGTTTCATCTCCAATCATTTTTTTTTAATTAACGTTATCTTCGCGTGGTTTTTAAAGACCCCTTAGGTATTCTTCGAGGTTTCCTGTATTATATCCCGAGGTTTTAATACTGTCATGGTTATAAATATGAGATTTCCGCAATTTTATTTTTGTTTAATCTTATTTAAAAATGATTCCACTTCGTCAGGAGGCGGGAATCGTGATACGTCTTTTTTAATGAGGTGTTCCCCAGTAACCCTAATCCTCGTTTTTTTTAAACAACATATCAATACATTTTTATACTTTATCTTATATAGGGGAAAAGTTCTAAAATTCTAGAAGCGGATGTTAAAATCTAATTTGGTTGAAAATCACTTGACCTTAAAAACCTGGAAAACATCTGATTGGCTGAACCGCTGAGGGAGGGGGGAATGTATGGCACGCCTTTCTATTCGAGTATAGATTTTTAGGCCACGCCCCAAAAGTGGTTTGACGGGGTGGGGATTTAGGCCAATCTTCAAAAGTGGTTTGACAGGGTGGGGCACCAGAAAACCGGAAACGGCGGCCATTACGGATTGTGCCAGAACCGACTTGTCAGCCAGCATGGAAGTGGACCAGTTTCCTTAGTATGCTTTTCCCATTGTCGCAATTTCCTGGTGAAAACGTTCTCCATGTTCATTGCTAACCTCGCCGCAGTTTTCAGGGAAGAAATCTAAATGGGAATGAAGGAAGTAGATTTTCAAGGACATATTGCAGCCGAGTTTGTGATACCGAGCCAATATTTCTTCAATCAGTTCCTTGAAGTTTGCTGCTCTGACATTCCCGATGAAGTTAGTTGACAACAGACGAAACGCGTCAAGGCTTTTTCTCATCTCCGTCAAGGGTATAGTTGAATATCTCGTCTTTGAAGAGATTTCGAATCTGAGGGCCCACAAAAATTCCTACTTTAATTTTGGCTTCACTGAGTCGAAGGAATTTTTTAACCAAGTACTTGAAAGCTAGCGCAGTCTGGTCCATGGCTTTTACGAAATTTTTCATGACACCGAGTTTGATGTGTAAGGATTTTAGCAGGCTCTTGTGTGCTTCTGCAAGTGCTGTGTATTGAAGGTTCTTCTCTCCAACCGTTATACTTCTTTTGGGCCTGCCTTTCTTCACGTAGTGCAAAGTCTTTGCGCGGCTGTCCCACTCACATATAAGCAGCAGTACGTGGTATATCCTTGCTGCATGCCCATCAACGAAGTCACGACCTACAGGTCACATCTGATAGGCCACCCATAATTTCCCTATTTTACATACTCCAACAGCTTTTTTAGGTTATCGAATGTTTCTTTCATGTGGACAGCATGTCCGACCGGAATAGATGGTAGTTGGTTTTTATTATGCAGCAAGACTGCCTTGAGACTAAATTTTGAGAAGTCCACAAACAGTCTCCATTCTTGTGGGCCATGTTCGATGCCGAGGGCATTCGTGAGACCATCAACGTTAGAGGAAAACATAAGGTCATCTTCCTTTGTAAGGGACAAACTTCTCATGACGATTGTGAAACGAAGTTACTAAGACACTTTCCTCGAGATGATTCCATTCTTTAAGTCTTGATGTAAGTAACTCCGCTTTGGCTTTGGACAGCTGCAGATCACGAACAAGATCGTTCGGTTCTCCTTCAGTGATTAAGTGAGATTCAGATGATGGGCCATGGCAAACGTAAGGATCATCATGAAATACTGAAGGCTGCGTAGAAATTGACGTCGGGTCGCTTCCGTCTTCTTCATCATAATCAATACAAGACTCTTTTGCTGGTTCTGGAATAGGAAGTCCTTCCCCATATGGCACTAGTCGAAAAACGGATTGTATATTCGCGGATATGGTATTTTCCCTTTTCTTTTCCTTGTGATACTTTTAGAAATAAATGGAATTATTCACAAATAGTAGTCATTTACATTATTTCTTGGCTTTCTCCAAGTCATAGAGACAGCAAACATCACCACCTTTTCGCCTTTCAACTATTTCTGAAGTTTATCTGCAACACATGTGTGGGGCCCAGGCGTTGTCCTGGTCCCAATCGTGCACCCGAAATAAAATTCATATGCCCCTTCCACTTTCTTAGTGATCGCCCTTTTCTGGCTCTAAAATGTCAATATCCTACAAATGTAGCAACAAGTTTAGCTCTTGAATATTTGGATTATCGTCGTTTTATTGTACGCATACTATCACACAAAAATTTTATATGAAACTAATTTGGAAAATGGATGCCTGTTTTGACTTCTTTCTTTCTATTTCAGAACAGCATCATAACTTCAAGAAATTGCGCCCATCTCAAAACCGCCTTTTGACGCCATTCGATTATGATTCTATTATGTTATACGGCAGTTCAACGTTCGCCAAAAGCCCGGGCCTTTCATCCATGATTAAAATGAATCGAGAGAAACTCCAAGAAGTCTATAGGAAAAAAGACATGTCAGCGAGTGACATTCAACGAGTGAAATTGTTATATGAGTGTCCTGATTGAAACCATGAATTCAATAATCGATGATATTCGATTAAACAATGTTATGGAAGGATGATGGATTTAATAAACAATTTTATTGGGCATAAACCGTATATTTAATAAGCGACGAAAGAAGAGAAAGTGGGACAAAACTTGGGGCAAAAAATGAATTTCGAAATAAAATTTAACTAGTAATAAACGTAGTTAACATGAATGTTCATTCGACAAAGTTAAATTCTCCGACAGTAGCTCCCGTGAATTTCGTGGGTTGTCGGATCTAGTTCTGAACGATAGGTACGTTGAAATCGCTGGAGTGGTATATAGTACCCATATATTTGTCTACACTTTCAAGACGAGTCGGGCTGATTCATAAAGCATTTGAATAACCGTGTAAAGGTTTTATTTCATGTTACTTTTTGATATTAGGTGATACTACAACAATGGGTCAATAACATTAGGGGATTCTGGTTTACAGTAATGAATATTTTAAGCAGTTCCTCCACAATGTTCCTTTGTGCCAGTGATATGAGAAGCATAGATTAGTCAATAGCTATTACAAATAATATTTGACAATAGTTTACAAAGGATTTAAATTATTCAAGAATTTCAGAGTTAATAAAAGAGAAAGAAGGAGAGAGATAAATGGTTGCAAGTATCATCGGAAGATACAGAAAATATCGTAAAGTACCGCATATTTCTAGATCAGATATCGTTAAGAAGACGCATCGTCTAACAACTAAGTTAATAAATAAAATTTACAGGAGTATTGATATGGAATTTCAATTAACACGCGAAAGAAACACGTTTCTCGACATTGAAATTGCTCCAGTCGATGGATGACTTCAATGTCATTCAAGATCTAGGGATACAACCGCTGGACTAATGTAAGCAGTTATCAGTAAACGTCGCATCGTAGTAGGTTGAATAAATGTTAACGGGGTGTTAGGCAAACCCATTGCCACTGCACAATCAGAGGGCACCGTGGCAGGAAAACTATAATTGGTTACTTACCTTTGTAACAAACTATTGTTTCCTGATCTCTATTTCAAAATTGTTTAGTGTTTGTGGGGGTGAAATGCAAATATTTGCGATATTTCGACTTCTTTATAGTTTGTTGAATGATTTATTATTGCAGAATTTCTTTTTTTTTCTGTATAAATTCGCACATCATGTCTCTGATCTGGCAGATGTAGTGGAGGGGGGGGTTAGAGGAATTCCCCTTACTAAATTTAAAAAAATACGGTTGAAGTCGATTATAACGACCGCTGATTATAACGACCAACAACATATAATAACGGAATTTTTACAAAAAGGTTGATTACTTTTTTTTTTAATTGATCCTTAAATCCGGGGTTCAAAAAAGACTTGTTTGCTAAAAGCGTTTAAATTGCATTGCTCTTAATCATTACACCAAACAAAATCTATATTTCCTCGCTATATCAGGAAGCTCGCTAAATACGGGCTCGTTATAAGTGGGTCCTACTATATTTTGCATTCCCCCCAAATCCCTCTCTGGATCCGCCTCTGATCCGTAGGCGTAAGCAGAAAATTAATAAGGGGGGTTATAGGATCAACTGGGGGTACAGGGCTACAACACGCATTCCTATGTTAAATATACAAAATTTCATTACAATCGGGGGTTACAACCCCCATCAACACCCCCTGCGTACTCTAATGCTCTGCTCTATGGCAGCAATTCATACAACCATGCAACATACAAATTTACAACACTGGATTCGGAAACAATGGTTATGGTATTTAATAATGTGTCAGGCCACAAAAGTAAGTTGCAGTGGCAAGAAGATTTTCTTTATATCCATTAATATCGTGCGTATGTGTGTGTGGGATATGCAAGAGGAGGAAGTGGGAAAAGGTGGCCGTCGATGGCGGCGCTGTAATCCCAGCATGAACATCATTAAGTGGTATGAGTGGGGGTTAAGGGACAAATAGCAGGATATACAGTAAACGCTCCCATCATCAAATATTTCCCCTCACTCCTCATCAAAATCCTGCTAAAACCATGTCGAAAATTCATAAATAAAAAAAAAAAATTATCATTCTCAATTTTAGTTCTTGATCTCAATCTGAATTAAAATTACCAACATCAACTCGGGTATCACTCTGCCCTTTGTCACAGTTTTCTCAAATGAGGCTACGAATCAACACATAATTGAAGTTCTCTTCTTCAAATTTACAAATATGCAGCAAATATATCCAAGCAACAAGTTTGTTAAAAACCATCTATGCAATACTTTACCCATCTGGAGGTAGCCATGTAACAAGTTACAGCTTTCTGCTCTCCTTCATTTTTAGCCTTATCACCAGTTAACATATTTAACCTCGAAGTTAAGAATATCAACGTAACATCAAAAATATCATACGGTTGAATGTATCACCACAATTGTAATCAGGTTAAATAAAATTTATTCTCAGTCTTATTTCATTAGCGGCTTTCAAGGGAAAGATGAAAACGTCGTTTAACCGAAAAGGACGTTAATCAGACTGTGTGTAGTTTGATGAAGTGCAGTAGAAACCTGCCTAAAGCAATCACTTTTGGGGCGGGACTGCAATGGTCACCACAGACAGGTGGTCGCTACATACAACAGACTTCGATACAGGCGTGACTAAGTCCCTACAAGTTCTGTCTTATAAAAAGTGGTCACTTAATTCAGGTGGTCTATTTAGCAGGGTGGTCATTTTACCAGGTTCAGCTGCATTTACCGGAACCGCAAAGTACCGTCGTTAAACAGAAATACAGTCGAACTTCCATAAGTCGAACCTCCACGGGACAGGCGGGGTTTCAGAAATTTTTTTATGGTTGGGCCTTCATTGGGTTAACTGGGGAAGGGGGGTTCTTCCCAGCGGCTTGCTAAAAGGGGGGCTGTCCGCAGTGGGTGCCACGGAAGAGGGGGGCGTCATTTTCGTACATTAGCATTAACAAATGTAAAGTAAAACCTCCATTAACTGACATCTCTGTAGAACGAAAACCTCCAAATAAGGAACCTATCTCTGGGACAATATAAAATGACTACCATAGAAAACGTATGTTATTTTAACATGTATAATAGTAAAGATGAAACGGCACACTGCGCAAAATATTATATAAAATAAAACACATTAACACAGTTAAAATAAATACGATGGTTTATAGCTATTTCGGAAGCGCGTTTAGGCTTCCTTCTTCAGAACCCTAGTTACACTAATGTGGCACACGTGCTAGAAAGACTGTCGATGCCAAATTACTAATCAAAAATTAGTTCGGGTAAACCAGTTATGGGTCCGTAGCCGCGTCTTTTGCTATGGGACGAATGAAGTTTCTCCAAATAGAGGACATGGAATTGAACGGAAGCTGATGGTTAACAGTAGAAGAGGAATGCGAAAGAATATGGAAGGCTTCGAAGAAATTGAGGTCGGCTGGTGAAGAAACTTTCTCTATTAGATGGGCCTTGTCGAAAGAAAATTTGTGGCCAGCTTCCCAGGCGTGTTTGGCTAAAGCAGATTTTTCCAGTTGTTGTTTACGCACGTAGGCTTCATGCTCTTTAAGACGAAATCGAAGGGCCCGACGTGTTTGACCAATATAAACACGATTACACTGGCATGGAATGGAGTAAATTCCAAAATAATTGTAATCAGGAATAATATCCTTGAGTTTGGAATAACCGAGTTTATTGATTGGAGTAAAAGTGACCTTGAAATTAAATTTACGGAGGATGGAAGCAATTTTTGAAGAAATTCGTGGAACGAAAGGAATGCTGATAAAATTACAAGGAGAGGAATCAATCAAGAGTGTACTGCACAGCTTAGGTCTAGTGAGTTTCTTCAAAGCGTCGTCAATAATGGTGGGGTTGTAACCACGATCTCGAGCGATGTCACGAATATGGTTAAGTTCAATTTTAAGTAATTCTTCGGATGATGAAAACTTAAGAGCACGTGAAACCAACCAGTAGAACGTGCTTATCTTCTGGCTTTGTGGATGGGCGGAAGCAGCATGCGGCGGGAGGCTAACAGCAAAATGTTTCCGATATACGCTGGTTTGGAACCCGGACGGCGATCTATGTACAAAAACGTCCAGGAAAGGCAGTGAACCGTTGTTTTCTTCTTCCAAAGTGAATTGTATGTGAAGGTTGACGGAATTTAAGGTGGTGAGAATTGTAGAGAGATCTGAACAATCGTTTGGAAGAATAGCGAATGTGTCATCCACATATCTAATCCACAGTTTAAATGGTATGAGATTGAGAATATCCTCTTCGACGTAATGCATGTAAATATCACATAAAATGGGTGAAAGAGGATTTCCCATGGCAAGGCCTGGTTACTCCATCCCATGCCAATGTAATCGTGTTTATATTGGTCAAACACGTCGGGCCCTTCGATTTCGTCTTAAAGAGCATGAAGCCTACGTGCGTAAACAACAACTGGAAAAATCTGCTTTGACCAAACACGCCTGGGAAGCTGGCCACAAATTTTCTTTCGACAAGGCCCATCTAATAGAGAAAGTTTTTTCACCAGCCGACTTCAATTTCTTTGAAGCCTTCCATATTCTTTCGCATTCCTCTTCTACTGTTAACGATCAGCTTCCGTTCAATTCTATGTCCTCTATTTGGAGAAACGTCATTCGTCCCATAGCAAAAGACACGGCTACGGACTCACAACTAGTTTACCCGAACTAATTTTGGACTAGCAATTTGGCATCGACAGTCTTTCTAGTACGCGTGCCACATTAGTGTAACTAGGGTTCGGAAGAAGGAAGCCTAAACGCGCTTCCGAAATAGCTATAAACCATCGTATTTATTTTAACTGTGTTAATGTGTTTTATTTTATTTAATGTATAATAGTTTTCGGTATTTATTTTACATAAACAAATACTTAAATACATATTTGAATTACACCATATGTCTCATGGTTATACTCCGAATTGTACTATACAATACGTAATTAAAAATAATAACATGCTTCAGAGTCAACTTGTGTTTTAATATTTCAGCAAAGCTAATTTGGGCTCTGAAATGACGAGGAAATGGATATTTTCAATTAATACTTTCTCATATTTCTTCGCAATTTTATCTCTATTTCTGTTTTTTCTTCAATCTCTACTATCCTCTTATATCTCTGCTCTCCACTATCCTATTATCTTTCTATTCCCTACTATTTATTATCCTCTTTATCTCTATTTTCGCTATTTCTTTCAACATATTTCTTCATTTAATGAATATTTACAATGAAAACTGAAGTCGTTGTCCTTTTTGAGATGCAAATTTGTCAATTACTATGTCAGAATTAATCATGAGGGTATTACTGAGTTCACACTCCATAGATGTAACAACGAACAAGGGAACCTCGCGAACTGTCAGAGCTCGATTTTTCTGAATTTCAGTTTGTAAGCCAATATGATCGAGTAGATGGAAGATCCAAAATCAAATTTGGCCCAATCGATCTGGGGGTCGATCTACGGCCCACTGAGAATAGGCCTCACCCTACGCTGATGCTTCGCTGCATGACAGGTGAAAAAAGTGTTTTGGCGTGCTGGGCAAGCATTAAGCGTTAAAAGTTTTACTGTGAGTTACTTTTTCCATGTTTGAAGTTTAGCTTTCTACGTCTTGTAGAAGTGAAGTCCTGGCGCATCGGGAAAGCTGAGGGTTCTTTGCAAATAATTTTAGAGGCACCTTACAAAATTAATTAACATTATTTACCACGGTAATATTGACAAATGAAACTGATTTGAATTATGAATATGGAGTATTTACGTATGAAACTGATTTGAATTATGAATATGGAGTATTTATGTATGAAACTGATTTGAATTATGAATATGGAGTATTTATGTATGAAAATGAATTTATGTAGATACGCAATCACATTTTGTGTTCCCTAACTGCGGGAGGTGTGCCAGAGTTATAACTGCGCTCTTGGCTGTGATCAATCTAAAACGTTTTTAATGGAAATGAAAATCAATAAAAAAATGAAAAACGCATAATAATTTTGAGTAATGACTGTTGCAAATGAATGAACTGCCATCACAGTCCATTTCGTGACACACTTGGTCCGTGAAATTAAAATAAATTTCTTGCACATGGAAGAATTTTTCAGGCTTGGGTACCGGGTATGTTGATTTCCACCAAGCA
>QLNU02005591.1:34978-45566 GCA_006491805.2 Dysdera silvatica | reverse complement strand
CTTTGTATATTCTTCATATCAGTAGGCAGTTCATTCCACATTTTAACGCCATAATAATTTATATTTTTAGCTCCCATTTCAGTTTTGATATTCCTTAATTTATATAATTCACCCGATCTTGTATTTTTGTAATTTGGTTTTACCGTGATATTAATGGCATCATTATATTTTCCTCTATCATTCTGAGATATATCATGTTTAATATTCTAAATGTACGTATTTTTTTTATATTTTCATATTTTAATGCAATTAAAGATTTGTTGGATTTATTGCTAATGATTTTTAATAATCTACTGATTGGCCGCTTTATTAGCCACAATCAAAATTCATATTATATTTATTAGTAAATCCCCGTAAGTTGTTTCTATGATTAAGATGACTATATATTAGTGAATGATATAATTGTATTTTGCTATGTAATGGTGTTAAGTTATTTAGTTTTATGGTCGCTGCTTCTATTCGTATTTTTTTACAGATTTCATTTATTTGCTCGCCCCAATTCAGTCGTAAATCTAAGGCGATTTAAGGTGAATTAGTGTATTTAAGTTTTTATAAGTTCAAAAATAAAACTTGTTCAGCACCTTTCGCTGTTCATTGCAAATATATTTTAGCTTTTCAGTAGTAGTAGTAGTAGTATGGCCCTGCGGTGGCGCAGTGTGGTAACGGGTTCGACTCCCAACAGTGCAAAGAACGCTTACTCAGAGATCTCATAAAGATCGCACTGCTCACTGTAGTCCGGGGTTTGGTTCCCTAGGCCATAAGAGGTTCGGATTCCTCGGAAAACAGTAGGTCCCGGCGCAGCATGACCATTGTAGTCTTTGAGCCGTAAAACCACAAAAACAATCAATCAGTAGTAGTATACGGTTTTAAAACAACTTTTGATAGAACTTTTAGTAGTTTACTTTCTATTCTATTCAACATAAGAATTTAGTTTAAGTACTATCGGAAAAGTGGTTAAATAAGCTTTTAAACGGCGTGAAAATTTTTAGGAGTGCCATTTGAAATAACAGAAAAATAAATTAAAAGTTCTATATTTGATCCCGTTTCTGAAGTTGAATGCCATACGTATGCAATATCGAAAGACAGCGCTTTTAAAACGCTTTAAAATAAGACCATAATTAACGTTTTACGTTTCGTAGAAGCCGAGATATTAAGGAAGGTTCATCCTTTTTGGAGCACACTGTATATAATATATTTATACCTAATAGGGGGAATGACCTACGTGACCACCCCCCCTGCGTACGCCCGCACCTTCAGTCATAACATGGATGACTCCCAGCGTGGAAATGTTATATTGGTAATATACTAAGTTTAATTTAATCTTTTTTTTTATAATTTTACAACTTAAATACTAAATATCCTTGTTTACTTATTATTGCATAATAAAGAAATAAAAATTATATTTATTCAGTATAATTTACAATTCACGCATTCATGTTTTTTTTTAACCCGTAATTGTGCATTTAGATTTATTTTTCGAAAATTCATTGTAGTTTTTTAAATTTTTTTTTTAAAAGAAAAGCTTAGTTTTTTAAACGAATAACTAGAGAGGATGTTATACATTTTTTTTTTCATTTATCTCTGTTTCCAAATTTTACAACTAGTGACTAGAGTTGCAACAAGACATCACATGCAATATTTTTAACCATGTGGGACGGGGGGAATTGGGGAAAAGGTCTTTTATTTGACCTAAAAAGCTCATTGACCTCCACCCCACTTTCCTCTCCTTTCATTATGCTTCGTTCAGTTACGTATTGCTGTCATACTGGGCTAAATATACAAATTACTATTGTGAGTGCGGATGCAGTGTTTGAAGATATTTTCTAATACATTCAGCATTAGAGGTTTGACAGAGAACGAAATTCAGTCGCTTGACCGAACAATGCGTTGAACTGAATAACCGAACAATGTGACTTCAGCGTTATCTCGAACCCAAGTGTTTCCGATGAATGGCTGTCAAGTCGCGTCGTTATATCCGATACGGATTTCCCTACATAGAACAAAATCGCACGTTATAACAAGTTTCGTCGTTATATAGGATGTTATAACCGATATACAGGGTTAGCGAGAAATAAGTTTCCCACTTCAGAGAGCTTTAGAGTGCGTTCTTACTGATCCGAATGAGGCACAATTTGTACAACAGATAATTCAAATGATGCGCTTGACATTTATTAAATAAAAAAATTCAGTACAAAAATCCGTCGATAGGTGGCGCTGGAGAACCCATATAAATATTGAATATGTTTGCACATATAAATGTTCAATATTTAGCATTAAAGCTACTCAATATGTCCCCTTTCATTTTGAACAACGTGCTCTAACCGCAAAACCATGTTTTCCACATCTGAACATAGTGAGTCTGTCGTAATATCTAGAACGTGGCACCGAATGTTGTCCTTTAGATCTGGTATTGATGCAGGTCTTCTACGGTAAACGGTGTTCTTCAGGAAACCCCATAATCAAAAATCGCACGGGATCATATCCGATGAACGAGGAGGACATGTAAGAAAATTGTAGTTGATCACCAGTGTATCTATGAAAGGCTGTCTCAGCAATTGCTGTATAGGACGAGCAATGTGGGGAGGTGTTCCGTCCTGCATGAATATGATGTCTTGAAGGCATTCACGCTGTTGAAGCTGCGGGATTACAAAATCTCCTCAGCATATCATGGTTCCATTCATTGTCCATCGACAGACCAGGTTCGGATTCCATTTGCTGTTTATCTGTTATCTCTTCAAAAAAGTACGGCCCAGTGATAAAAATGGCCATAAAACCGCACCATACTGTTACTTTTTCAGGATGCAAGAGTTGTTCCTGGATAGCGTGAGGGTTTTCCGCTACCCAAACTCGACAGCTGTGGGTGTTACCTTGGCCATTGAGGCAAAAGTGGGATTCGTCAGTCCACTAGATGTTCCATGGCCAAGTAACTTCAAGTATCATGCGAGCAAGGAACTGAAGTGTGAAGGTTTTAAGAATATTTTAGTCCCCTTCATGCAATTGGTGCATATGTTTGACTTTTGTATGGAAAAAAAAAATCTAAAATCCGCCACATGATGGCTCGTACGGTGGACTACGGCATATCCACAGCACGGAAAATGACTGACACACTCACATTATTATGTGGAGATTGACCACTGGCTTCCGCGCAAGCACATTGGACTCGCTTTCGTCCTCTATCCGGAGGAAGAATGCCAAATTGCCCAATTCTTTCAAATTTCTGTATCATTTTGCTTATGGCACACGGATGTGTTATACCTCTTTGTATCTGCTTCATATGGCGGTGTTCTTTAACAGCTGCAATGGAGTTTTTTTTTGTTCTGGCAGAACAACTTTACCAGTATAGCTTTTGCAACGTAGGCATGATGTGCAGATAAGTAACTAATGCTCGTGCATAATCCGCCTTCTTGTTCTTCAACGAATAATGCCAATAGGCATGCGCTGTAACGCGAATGGGGTTTCACGTGTTCAGTTTATGCACATAAATACCATTCGTCCTCCAGCGCCACCTATTGACGGATTTTTTACTAAAATATTTTATTTAATAAATATCAAGTGCATTATTTGAATTATCTGTAGTACAAATTGTCTCATTTGAAACAATAGAATTCACTCCAGAGCTCTTTGAAGTGGGAAACATTTCTCGCTGACCCTGTATTTAGTAACGGATAGAACAAGAAACCACACCTTTTGTAAAAATTCCGTCGATATATGCAGCGGATCGTTATAACCGATTTTCGCTGTATATTATGAGTTGTGGTCAGGGCCGCCCTTAGGAACGGGTGAGCGGGGTCCATGCCCCGAGCCCCGCGAAGCGCAATTCACAAATTTGAAATTTTCCCCAAAAGTATCCATCCCTCTGTTTCGTGCCGTCTAGTGGTCACATATTATTAAATTTTTTCGTTTTGTTTTGTTTTCTTACTCCTACATGTATGGGCCCCGCATTAGCTAAGGACGGCCCTGATTGTGGTGTCCGTTAAGTTATCCATCCCGGCTCGGCTGAACCGCCTAGAAATCAGAAGGTCGAATTCAAAATTGCCAGAGTCAATTCTTACCTTACGGAACTGTAAACATGGATGGTAAATCGGGATTGCAGAGATCCAAGGAACAAAACAATACGTAAACGAAGTATACGACATGTAAACACTGGAAAATTATATAAACAATTAATATAAATTTAGTCGAAACATATTTGAATTATCCCCGAGTACAGAACTATAAACTAAAGATTGCAAATGAAAAATGGTTTCCAACATCTTTGGTTTTTGTTGATAATGCCATCACCCTCGAAAAATAATTTAAAATTAATAGCATTGAGATTTCAGTGAAATTTTGATACAGATGGCAGCACTCAGTGTGACGTCAGGATTACGTATCCTCCCCCTTTTCATATTTCAGAGAGTAGCGGTTTAATTTAGAAGATTAGTAACACAAGCACCACCGTGTGTTCCGTGGTGACAGTTATCCATTATTTAGCTGAATGGGCGCTTTGCAATATAATTTTATTAGCGGATGGCAACGGCGTATAATTATAGATATATAGTTTGATATACAATCCCATAAGCACCCAATATTTCCTTTGCTCCGTAAGGAGATTAGTATGCTATGTTAAATCTGTATGATAAGCGTCTTTCCATGTATTTTTAAAATTTTTGTGATTTCCTTGGATGACTAAGACTTTTGTTAAGGTTCGTTGTTTAAATATAGTATCATTTACGTGTCTTACTGTTTCTTATCCATAGTTTTCATTTAAATAAAGACGATGTACTTTTTAAACCTTTCCATCTTTTCGCGTTGTTATAATTTTTATCTGGTACTTTTGCTTGTTATTTATTCTCTTCCATTTTTATTTCGACTTCCTTTTAGGTTAATTTACAACTTTTCTCTGGCAGACTTCAAATGCTATTAAACTTAATCATATATAAAAGTAAATTTTTCACGTTTTGTTTCAGATTTTGTATACAGATTTAGGGCAGAAACTTAAAAATGCAACAGCATTTTTACTCTCTTTTGTTGATGTGAATTCTCAAAAAGGAAATTATTTCTTTAATTTTTTTAAGGTATTTGATTCGAATCTTTCTCGTCGTCGCATTCAAGTTTCCAATTTACACTTTTTGCGACAACAGCAAGGTAAAATGCTCATTGCAACGAGTGTATTTAAATCAACTTAAACTTTCCAAATTTAAGCTAGGTTTCTCCAATTTTCTTTCCTTTGAATTTCTAAAATTTGGGCAACTGGGGAAATTTCCACCAAACGTTAAAAAAAAAATAATTTGGAAATTGTGATCCTGTAAATGCATTTGATTCTTTTGATTTAAAAATCTGCATTTTATATTATGTTAAATCTATAGCTACGCAGTTTTTATGTTTATTGTTTATGAAATCCAGTTTTGGAAGGGCTGTAACGCCTTTAGCTTGTCCCAAATGCATACATTAATTTGAATTCGAACGCAAAAGTTACCGAGTTATCAAACTTACAAACCCAACAGCACATATTATACTTATTTTCAGTGAAATAACGTTTAATAGATGCACAAAATCTAAACGCAGACTTATTAAGGACGTACATAGGATTAGTGTTAGAATAAATGTTGGGGATGAGGTTCAAACATACTCTGTTGTATATAGCTTATGGGAAATGGTTAAGCCTCCCCCCACATTACATTTATTACTAATGTCTGTAACTATGAGGATCATTTTATGCAACATTTCTTTATTCTATTTTTCAACCACAAATTGCGTTTCTCTATGGTGAAATGTAGAATTTGGCCCACATTTCTTTTTTTTTTTTTTTTTGTCCAGATTCATCATTTCTGCTAAACTGAGCTACAATAAAGGTGATATCTAGTTTTGTGACCATGGTTTTGCCTTAAGTATTCATTTAGAAACATTTATAACACGCTATTGGCATGATAAATAAAATTTAAATAGCACGTGACCAAGAAATTCTTTCTCGTAGTGAACAAAATTTTCTATTCTGTAGGGAAACCCAAGGAGCGTGTCTTTGATCATTGGATGAAACAACGTAAAAGCAGGCTATCTTGGAGCATGATTGGCTTTTAGATACAAATTTTGAAATGGCTATACTTCATAAATGAAACCCTCAATCAAAAATCTTCTCTTCAATTTTGTCTTAAAATTATCCGAAGATTCGCGTGGCAGGGAGTTTATGCGATAGTTACCGAACACCCCGCATGTAAATCTTTTGTTTACTTGTACTTTACAGCGCAATGGTTGCGATGTGCTGAAACCTACAGTTTTCTAAGGATTCTTAATATCTAGGATAGTGTTTCTCAGTCTTTATGAGGCTGCCGCCCGGTAAAGTCCTTTTTTTTTTATAAAACGAGGGCTGGTCCCAACCAATGTACTTGTGAATAACTTTCCACTTTTTCTTTTAAGTTCATAACTATCATAAATAAGTATGAATAATTAATTATGGTATAATCATAAAGAATACCAATACACTTTTCTGATGTATTTTCTTGCTGACAGGTCACTGGCATTTGCAACACAGATATTAATTCGTACAGTTTCAAGAGGACGTACAACACATTATTGTAATCGGCTTGCAGGCACTGTTTAGGATCGATCATAATGAGCGGTATACCCGTTCTCTAACATTAAAAGATTTCGATGTTTGAACATTTTTTATCTCATGAATACTCACATAGTTCAAAATACACGGCTTGGTTATTGGAATTTTCTGCACAGATGTTATTTAGAGGGTTATGGTTCTGAGATTTCCTATACACTTGCGACTATTGTTCTTATCAGAATATTTCCACGATAAAATTTCTATTCATGGAAAATGTTTAGAAAATTAAGATGACAACTTTCAGGAGAATCTCTCGCGGTCCTGTAAAATTACCAATTTACTAATGAATACAAATACCCTGAATATACCAAGGCCCGGTACCGGACTGCTGCCCGACGTTTGAGAAACACTAGTCTAGGGAACCAATCCTCGGATTACAATGAGCAGTTAGTCTGTGAGCGCTCTTTTTTTTTGAACATTTAAGGACCGAACCCGGGTTGATAGCACGCTAAGTGAACGCGTTACCACTGCACTACCGCAGGGCCATGTAAAAATTACTTAAGTATATAAATTCACGTACTAAAATAAAGTGTTAAAAAGTAAAATATAAACATGTAGACAATTCTTTAGATTCATAACCCATTAATATCAACAGCGTACATAGAAAATTTAAAAAGGAGGATTATAGGGCTAAAATTCTGTACGTACAGTCAATTCTTGATTATCATCAGTGAAGGTGGCATGACTACTTAGAATAATCTAAAAATCGGAAAATGATAGTAAAAATACTGTGCAGTTTAAACAAGTGCAGTAAAAATATTAATTTACTATGCAATAAAAACATTACAATTTTGAAAACTCATTATTATTATTATCATCATTACTACAAATACATACATTAAATAGCAAAACCTGAAGCTGCAGAGCAAAAAATGGAATACATTTGAAGAACTTTTTCTGGGGGAGTGGGAGGGCTTTGACCGTGTTCAGATGCTTCGAGGACGTAAATTATTATATATTATATAAAAACGCAGTTGATCTTCTGTCAGCATGTTAGATACGATTCGCCACAGTTTTGGGCTTCATAGTTCTTTTAAAATAGAAAGAATGAACCGTAGTTCGAGAAGATGTCAAGGTTTTTCAAATAGCATTAAATTTATATATACACATAGTATTTCTAACTTGAGCGTTGGCGTCAGGAGTGGTCAGTAATCTCTCGTGGCGTGCAATTACGTTATCTTCAACAATCAATCAGGCTTGCTTTTTTAAACTTTTGAGCGTGATTTTGAACGCAGATAATCAACCAGCGGATAATTGTAAGCTGACATTAGATACATGTCGTATACACACATTACAAGCGGTTTTGTAGGATTTTTTAAAAATTTAATTGAGGTCTATGACCCTTCCATCAACTGCAACTGCATACGCCACTAATCAACGTATTTATTCACCTTTATTCATTGCATGATATTCTCATTAATTTTTTTTAAATTGAAACAATTTTTTGTTTATATTTCTTATTGCTCTGCCGGTATAATCATCGTCAAGAAACATCAAGTAAAACTTAATCTTCTATTTGTCGTATCTGCATATTTCGAAAGCTCTAATAATTATTTTCTACTATGCTGTAAATATGCATTATATGTCCTATTGATATATACGAATGAATTCAAATCGAAAAAGGTTTTAAATCGTTTATTGTATTTCCAATTTTGCGTAAAATATGGCCGCTTTTCTCTTTGGTACAATTATTTCCATATGTAAAATGTACCTTCATTTTTAAACGTAGTCCATCCATCTATCTATCCCTGTATTCATTTAAATTAATTATTTAATTATTTACACACGGACAGCCTAGGTATAAACGTAGGCGTATTTGCATATTGAAATAGCTATCGAAAGAGAGAAAAACAGGGCATAAGAAAGGAGCGCTGTCATGAAAAGAAATTTATATAGACTTTTTTCGTTCAACGAAAATAAATTTTGACCCTCGTAAAAAATGCTCTTCCCTCTCAACAATGCTGTTATTGAAGCAGCGCTCCATCATAAGATAGGCAATCAAAAAATCTGAATGTCGTGTCAGCAATCAAACTTGTCTTCAACGACCAGCTGTCAAAGGGGCTGCATTTTCGCAGAATGAATGGTGACGGAGACAGTTTTTACTAGGTATAAATCGAATTGCCGAGGGCAGGGTTTCATTCGATCGCCATTATGGGATGGGGAACTTGTGCTCTACCGAAACGAAGTAGTACGTGCTTTACATCTGGCAAATACCGTGCTCAGTATTCCTCCATGTTCGATCGTTAGAAAGTCGCTTTGCGTCGATTGACGGACGGGAAGACAACGTCGCGTGAGGAGACGTTTTGTGTGCTATCACTGCGTGACAAAGGCCGATTGCGTGTGACTCATGTACCGATAGGACATGGCCAGTCTACGGAGCTGATAAAGCTTTTGGAAAACGTCGTTTTTTATATTCCAAACAAAATTGCAATCCATCTTTGTGCTGCGTTTTATGCAGGGTGTTAACAATAAAGTTTGAATTTTGGTCAATTTTGGCACATCATTTGACTATTGAACGTCGTTTAATATTAGCAATTGCGGTAGGATCAGTAAAATCAATGGACATTTATGACTCCAATCAAGCTGCATCTCTCTCTCTCTCTCTCTTAGAAATTAAATATGTCTTTATAAATAAATTAGCATTAAATATTAAATTATGTATATAATTCAAATGGTGATTTATCTGCGCAAGTGAATATATAAAAAATAAATTATAGAATATTGTATATTGATAAAATTATAAAAGGAGGAAAGGATATAGATTAACCTGTTAACTGGGTATGACGACATTTTTCGTCATAGAGATTAAATATCACTGCGAATTAAATATCACTGAAATTAATTAAATATAATGAATATAGTTAATATCACTTAAATTAATTAAATATCACTGAGAAAAAAAATTGTCCCCAGTGTGAAACGAGTTTCACAAAATTTTATTCCCCGGTTAACAGGTTAAGTTATCTGAAGCATTGGTACCCATGTCGTAAGTGGGCTGTGACCCTTATTCGGAATTACAGATCTTTGATGCTACCAACATTCTTCTGCGGCCTATTGCTATTGCGTAATATGATCAATAAATTGTGTCAAAATAAAAGATTTTGTATTTTAAAGGTAAGAAATTTGTTAGGGATAAATATATTGAAATACATAAAACGATGAAATATAAGTTTCAATAATATATAATTATTATAAACCATGCCTGTAAATGCTAAGCAGTAAAACTAAGGTGTTCATTATCGTCCAGTTGGATGCATTATGTCCATACACAATACAAATACAATTTTACAAATAAATCTGTATGTTTATTAAATTCATGCTCAAAAAATTATTCTGAGTTTTTAAAATTCTTCTAAAAGTAAAACACCAAAATACGTCTTATTGAACATCAAAAGTATAATTTACAAAAGTAAATAAAAAATTGAAAGTGTCTCCACCTACATTTGTAACTAATTAACAAAAACGTCTTCACAAAATAAATTTTACAGCATTAGATCTATTGATAATTTTATTAACTGTTTTCATATTGTAACCCCATTTTTTTAACGCTTTTTAAGTTCAACACTTTTTTGAATTTCATTAGATCACTACAATTTCTAAATATTTTAATCAATTCATTATATATGACATTCCTAAATATTTATAAATACATATTCGATTGAAAGTTAGGCATTTCATTAATTTCAAAGTTAAAATCTTTACGTTTATCATATATCTTAAATTCTAACCTATTTAGTTCATTAATTTAATTTGTATATTAAGAAAGTTCATGTTCTTATTATTAAAATTTGTATGTAACAGATTCAGTTCCTTTGAATAAAAATCAAATTCAGTCTTTAGTGGTTTATTGTAATTTTTATAAATAACCAAAATGTCATCAATATAACTTTTGAAAACAAATTCATTGAAACAATATTGTCCTCTTTCAAAATAATGTAAATATAAATTGGCCATTTGTGAACTAATTATTCCTTCTTATGGTATTCCTTGTATTTG
>QLNU02005591.1:0-17213 GCA_006491805.2 Dysdera silvatica | reverse complement strand
TCGCTTGCGTTCGGATATATTTTATTAAGTACTGAGTACTAAATGTTCTCAGAGGCTTATGAAAAAAAAAAATAGTGGCAAACTCAGTATCCTCCTTTATGTGCTTATGGAATTGGGGCCTCCCCAAACCCTTTGCCTGGATCGGCCCTTGGTTTTATATGAGAAAATAAAATAGTAATTTTTTACTAATTACTTTTATGCATCAATTACTGATGTTTGCGGAAGACTGAAATTTCAATGGGTTACCGTGTCGAGACCACTGATTTTGACATAGTTTATCGTATTGGCTGAAAAATATAAATAAGCATGCGTTTTGTCTTTCAAAGTAAATCTCCCGAATTTTACTTTTTTTTAGTTTTCTTCAATTCGTTTCAACCTGATCATGAAAGGCGTTAACAAATGAAAACTGGATGATGATTGGTTAGACTTTAATTGCTAATAGCTTCAAAAGTATTGACTTAACGACATTTTAAGTGACCAGTTTGTTATATCCAAACTTTTAAAGGAATGTTGCTATATACTTTTCTTTCGAAGATTACAGGACACCCTGAATACAAAATGCGCAGAATTTTGAATAAAATCTATTTAAGATATTTAAATATTATATATTAAATATTTTATATTACAAATACAAGGATAACTTTATTTTTTCAGAAAATTGCATTCGCCTCCTAACATTATTTTAACCAGAATAGTAGTAAACAAGAAGACGGGACATAACTTGTATATATACTACCCTTGCCGTAATTTCCCTACCCGAAAGGAATAATTTCTTCTACCCTGGTAATTATACAAGAGTGAAATGAATTTCTATTTTCGCCATTATTCAACGAGTGAAAATTTGTAAATAAAGTAAAATTTTGGGTTTTGAATTCTTCTTGTTTTTTTTCCTTGAACGTGAAATTTCCTCTCAAATAAGCACACTTTCATTCCAATCGGATCAATAGTTTTGTTTGCGCGATCTCTCATCACATCAACTCTTCAATAAAGCATCAGACCTCCATAGCTATGATTTTCAGTTTTTGTGTTAGGCCATTCATCACTGGCAGCCGAAGTGCTGTCAGAATGCTGGCATGGACAAGCTGAAAGCGCACAAAACAAATTAAAAAATGTTAAAAATGCAATAACATGAACTTTTCTGTGACAAGAAGTTTTTCGTGTTCCTGGAATTCCGAACCAAAATCGTATTAATAATTGATATATGACAAGTGGAAGAGACATGATGCAGGAAAAGGAAAGTGAAAAGCTGTCGCGTAATTATATTAGATGAAAAATCTTCAATTATTAAGTCTTCATCCTCAAATTTATCGTTTTGTATGTCCTTCGAATCCATGCTTTATTTTATGAAGAAAAAAGCAATGGACCTCCAACAAACAAATTATGTACACATAGAAACTATTTAATTCAGCTTAAGAATTTCCTAAATACCAAAAATGCTTTTTGGTGAATTTTATATGTAAACAATTAAATATCTCTAATATCAAACAGTTATTTTGACACTGGCGTAAGGTTTAAAAACACGACGTTTCGGGAGCCAACTGCTCCTTTTGTCAAGTGAAAAAGAACGGTTACCCGACTAAATTTATCGCTCGTAACTAATGTGGTGTTAGTGGTGGAAACAGGAATGTAGAAGATGAGACCAGGAAGACATCAGTGGTTTTGCCATATGTGGCGGGTGTCTCAGAAAAACTGTCTCGAATTCTCAGTTGTGTGAATGTTAAGACCTACTACAAACCTGTCTACACCCTGCGTGATCTATTACTTAAAGTTAAGGATGGTGTCCCTGAGGAGGAAAAATCTGGTGCTATGCACCAAATACCGTGTGGAGACTGTGATAAGGTGTATGTTGGACAGACGGGAAGATCGATACGTCTACGAGGGAAGGAGCATATGCGTGCGGTAGCTAGGGGAGACGATTCAAGCCAGTTGGCTGAACATGTCTTCAGGGAGGGTCACGAACCAGATTGGCATTCGATGAAAATATTACATCAGAATGTGACGAATCTGGGGAGTAGACTTTTTCTGGAATCATGGGAAACCTACGGTTTGAGGAGTCGTGCAATAAACATCGCAAAACCTCTACCAGAACCTTACAGGATTTTTGCAAAACCTCGAGTTGGGGATGTTCATCTAACGTCGTCGGGTGCGGGGGATTTCCCGGCGAGGGTTTCCCCAGCTGGAAATGCTCCGCACCAAATGGCGTCAGATGGGGATTCCCCAAGATGCCCGAGGTATAAGCAGTAAAGGTTCATTTAACAAGGTTTTAGCACAATATAACTAAAATTATAAAATCGACGATGGTTCCGGACGGTCAATGGTCGTCAGCTAATACAGGATAGTAACTTAACCGGCCTGAAATCGGCTTTGCGCGGGTGTTCAGGCATTTTACTATCCTAGAAGAAGGACGACCATTAATCGTCCGAAACTATCGTCGATTTTATAAATTTTTAGTTATATTGTGCTAAAAAACGTTGTTAAATGAACCTTTTACTATCTGTGCACAATGAATGTCATTTCTTCGTCTATATAAGCTTAGGACTTTCACGAACTCTTCATTCTGCCTTCACTTGACAAAGGGAGCAGTTGGCTCCCGAAACGTCGTGTTTTTAAACCTTACGCCAGTGTCGAAATAACTTTTTGTTATGGAATCTCCTGGTGAAACTCTGTATTGTTTCGTTATCTGTAATATTCTAAGCTTCGTATAATGAAAAACTTCATTTTCTCACGTTTAATATTATTTTCAAAATAAATTTCTTTTTTTTTTCTTTTTAAATCTCTATCTAAATCGTATTTCGTAATGTGCGTCTGTCTCAAATATCGTACTCTTACTAGGCTTTATATCAATGCATTAATATCGTTCTTGCACTATGAGTTAAACCAGTTTGTAAATTTAGATTTTATATAATTGAAACATTTTGTCTAGAAAACTTATAAGAACTTTTCGAAAATTATTCTGATTAATACAGACAGAACGAAACTGACTTCATTAAAGAAAAATGATTCATTACCTTTTATTAGTTTCTTTTATAGAGTTTCTGGTTTATCAATTTCATTCTATTGCACTGCTATTATGAAGAATAAAAGAATGTCTTTATTGTTGAATAATAAATTTGTTTTTGTTGTTTATTATAGAGGGATGGGAAAATATTGCATAGGAAAGAGAGAAAGATTATTAGAAACTTTGTTATTCTGTTACTACTGATGAGGCGATATGGATTTTGAAATTCCAGAAAAATATAGAAATTGACCAGAATTTACCGTAATTAATGAAGTATGTTACCGGTCACAATATAGAAAAAAAAGGAAAGAACATAACTAACTACAAAAAATATTATTTAAAAAGTCTGAACAATATTCTTTTTCTAAAGAGTTTAAAGAATTTCTTTTTCTAGAGAATTTAAATAATTTCTTTTTCTGGAGAATTTAAATAAGTTCTTTTTCTAAAGAGTTTAAAGAATTTTCAAAGATTTTGAAGAATAAATGAAAGCCAACAAAAAAATCTAAATATTAGAATTAAAGAAAATAAAAATCTAAATATTAGAATTAAAGAAAATAAAAATCTAAAATCCTGTTTTTGCGTATATGTTTATGCATAGCTTTGCAAAATACTATTTTCTTTTATTAGCTGAACTCTGAATGCAAAGCAATTTTAAATTTTTAGATCTCGATCAATTACGTTTCGAAAACTGCAGCTATGCTTCCATCCTAGAACATGATTAATCCTTAGCCCATTTAATCGAATTCTAGGACTAAGTTCCCCAAGTTAATCTTTCGAAAGCAATCGAGGTTTTTTCAACCAAATGTAGTCAGTTTCAGTAGAATAGCCTAATCATTTATGACTTCGTCAACTGATCGGACCGGCTCTTCATGTGCTCATCTTATTACACACGTCAACACACCTCTGACATACATCATTAAAGCAAATTACAACACTTTAAATTACCCATCTTATCAGTTTTCAACTAGCATAATATTATCATTTGTTCTTATGACGTCACTCTACAATTATTTATGTGGATGATTGAGACACAAATGCATGAACTACTATATATTATATAGAAAAAAATTATAGTGAATTCTTAATTATCCGATCCTGAATTATCTAAACAGTTGCTGGATGGGTGGATAATCGAGATAAAACCTCTAAATTTCTCTCATCTGTGTAATATTCATTTTTTCATTAAAACGTAAGTAACTAATGTGCTTTGTAAAGTAAGAAACTATGGCACCGTATAAGTGGATTCACTATTTATATTACTGAAAACCAACACAGCAACTGTGAGCAGTGTAACATAAATGGCCTAAATGTAATATCATGCCCTAGAAACGATGCTGCCATTGAATTACAAACTATCCACTGTTCTACGTGAAGAAGAAACAAAAATTCCTGATCATATATTACCCTTGATTAGCTGAATAACCCCTCCTCCAGCATCACCCTTATTAGGTTGGATAATCAAGGAGCGTTGATATATTTTCAATTAAATGCATGTGTTTACATGCAAAAGGTTAAACTCTGGTAAAATGGCAAATTGATCACCCGAGCTTTCGTACGCGTCAGCAGCTGTCCTGCATCGGGCATTCAGCAGAAAAAAAAAACCATTTTCGGTACAATCCCTAAAGGTGGGGAATTCCCAGTTATTTCAGAGTTTGTAAGGTTCTAGAAGTAGCTGTGACGTGTTAATACCTTTACCATGTAATTTTTGCGATTCCCGGGATTCCAAGGAGAATCGACAATGTTTATTTTGTGATGTGTTGGTGTAATACTCTTTTGAGTTCCAATAGGGCTCGTGTCAGTGTAGTAATGCATGTTCTGCTGAGCGTGAGGATATGCCACATTTTGCCAGCGCTTGTTTATATTCTTTCCTTCTGGTTTCGACCATTCTTTTCGTTTGTCCAATATATTGTTTGTTGCAGTCTTTTCGTGGAATTTGGTATATGGCTCGGGTTAAGTCTTCAAGGGGAACTGGGTCTTTAGTATTTGTCTATTGTTTGAGAGGTGTTGGGTTAGGAAAGTGTATGTTCTTATATTTGCTTCCTTGAGAATGCAAGAAATGGTTTCTGATGTGCTGTTACTGTAAGGGATAGAGCTGCAGTTTCAGTATGAATCTATTAATAAACAATAATTTGCGCCCGCCTCTCTATTTCTTATACTGAAGGCATATCAGAAATCGTTTCTTGCATTCTTAAAGAAGCAAACGTCAAAACATACTACTTTTCTAGCACAACACTTCGCAAACAACTTACAAAAGTTAAAGACCCAGTTCCTCTTGGGGACTAAACCGGAGCCATATATCAACCAATCCTCGATGGTTCTCCTTGCCCTGTGCTCGTCATGCACATAAGAGATGAAGATTGATAGGTGACGTAACGCTACGCAGTATACATAAATTTAAGAAGAACAACGTTTTAGGTGTAGAAAGAAGTATTAATCATTCACACTGCACAGAATTAAAGAGAATCAACGTTATGTTTCAAAGGCTGAATTTAATAAATCCTCCATGGCAATTTACTGGTGGGATGAAAACCTCAAATTAAATTTCCAAGATGCTTCGATCATCCGTCAGCCGAGATCGCCAGCCGAATTGGATTTCTTGGAAGCCTTCTTCATAAACCTTAACTCGGAAAATATCGTTAATGATCACAACACGACTCCGAGTTTCAGCCAGGCGTGGAAAAACTTAATTTCTCTTCTCCAAATATCGAATTTCTCCTCAACTTCTTCTAGTTCCCTTTTGCCACAAACGGATGGAGCTAGCATCGCGCAAATAGACCTGTAAACATGGCAATACTTCAGTGCTGTTTAGTTTTGGATCACTCGAATTCCTGATGAGGGACGGCCAACGTCCTTCTGAAACATACGTCGATTAATGTGATTAAAATTTCTTCCTACGCCTGAAACGTTGTTGTTCTTAAACATAAGAGCTTGACATGCTGCGCCGGGACCTCCAATTTTCTGAGGGATCCGAACCTCTTAAGGCTTAGGCAGGCCTGTAGCTAGGATAGAGGAGCGACTGGAGCAATGGGGGGCATATGGGGGCACAGGGAGATTGTTCTATATATATATATACACAAAAATATCTCGATGGAGCAAATGGGGCAAGTGGGGCCACGCCCCGGCTTGGCTATAGGCTTAGGGAACCAACCCCCTGATTACGGTGAGTTAGTCGGTAAGAATTTTTTTTTTTGGCACTGTTAAGGGTCGAACTCGGGATAACCGCACGCTGGCCAAATACATTACCACCACAGAGCCTTTATATTCCTGAAATGTTTCATTACATACCCATAATATTTCATATTTATTATGCATTAAATCACAACAACTAAAATCACTTGTTTTTATAGCAGTGAATTCGTCACATCCGTGTTCATTACAACCGAATCCCACTGTACGTAAAGGATGCTAGCATTATTCTTAATTAAAATACCATTTAAGATAAAGTTTTATGTAATAAAAAATCCCTCTGTTATTCTTTAATTAACTCTTCAAGCTTACGAATTTCTCAAATCAAGAAATCAGCGGTTTCCTGAACAACTTCATTTCACGTCGATGTCCACGAGAGTTGACTCTAAAAAGTTTACGCATCAGATTACCATCAAATAATAATCACGCCTTAAGCTATCATCGCACGATGAAGCCTTCCTTTTCAGAGGACAAAGAAAAAGTTCTTTTTGGAGAAAGATATGAAAAGAGTAAAAAAAATGGCGAATTGTTTCACCCTTTAACGCACATATTTTCCTTGGCATTTTTCACCCGCTCGTCAAAAGTGTGCTTTGCGTTTTTCGTCGGTGATTTGCCGAAGCCATGGATCCCTAAGCATACTTAGCTGACGTCTCTCTCTCTCTCTCTCTCTCTCTTGGAAAAAAAAAAGCTGAGTTTTTTTACCTCCTCCTGGCGAAGAGGGAAAAAAGTTCAGGAAAGTTCTTTTCGAAGAAGTGAAGCTACTACTAATATGCGTGGGTAGGCATTTGTTTTTATTTCGTTCCTCCTTCAATTCCTCCTTTTCCTTCTCCCCCTTTTAAGATTGTCCTGTTGGCTCCCCCGAGGGACAATTATTTGCAGAGGAGGGAGCGCCTGGTTTTTGGGCGGATTCTGGAAGCGGATGTTATTTCTATCCGACATCTAACGCGCAAATCCGACACTATATTAAATTTCCAGAACTTTGTCTTATTTGCTTTAGCAAACTCTTAATGGTGCGTTCCCGGTTTCAATCACTTTTTCCAAGTCAAAGAGTCGACAGCGAAGGACTTAGTTTACGAACTTCTCGTTTGTTCGTAATTTGGTTTATAGCTGTTTCACAGCTTTTGAGAACAACGAATTCGAAAACTATTCGAGGCCATATAGTAAACGGGATGTAAATAAAAATAGAAGAGAAAACAAAATACATTCTGCTGCAGTCAGTTGCAATCAGCTTGTCTTTTTCACTTTAACTAACTAGTGTGTTGTCAGTTATTTCGATAATATTAAATTCTTTTCTGCAACTATTAAGAAATGTTGATCACGTGAGAAACAAATGAGGAAGTTTGAAAAACGAAGGCTGAAATATTAAAAATGATCAACGTGTCAATCAATGTTCCGTTTTATTAAAAGTACAATTTTGAGCTTCATCAAAAACTTCTAGGAAAACTTTGCAGAATTCGAAAAGAAACAAAACTTATTGAGTTTTAAAACGAGTTATTTTGTTAATACGTTTTTGTTAAGCCTGTTCAATTTTTATCAGTATACTAGCATTAAATAGCACCGAGATAGAATTGATGGTTTCGATGACGCGATATTATGACTTTTTACATTATTTCAATTTAGTTCATGACAATTACACTTAAAACACGTTTAATTTTAATATATCAATTTATAATGCGATTTGAAATAATTTAGAAATTAACTGACCAAATTTTGTAGATATTAATTTCAGTTCACAGAATCCAAATAAAATTCTACAATTCTAACATATCCATTTCCAAAACCCAATATTTTTCCATCTTCTACCTTGGCATCCTATATAAAATACCTAATCGGTCTTCGGCCCATGCATTCGCTATTAAAATTCAGATTGAGATGGTACGTACATCCAATGTTTAATTCTGTCAAATTAGACTGGGAAAAAAATCTTATGTTATGGGATGAGAATTCAAGAAGCACAGCGTAATTTCTGATAAAAAAACGTACTCAGTTTAGACGATGTATGCTGACTTTTGTTTTCCTGGCGCCATTTGCGTGAAAAAAAATAGACATTCCTTCAACATTTAGTTTGATGGAAGGTCAGATATATTTTCGTGTTGTGTGTATTTTTTACCCTAAAAACACAAGACCCCTGTTACTTTCATAATCTCTCATTTAAATTCTCTTAAACATCTCTGTAATGATAGTTCTTTCTTTATGGACACCGTATAGGAAGTCAAGAGATTTGATGTCCCAGAATACCATGCTCCCCATCAAGTTTGAAGTTCGACATACTAAGGTAGTTTAAAGGCAAACAATAAAATTCCTTGACTTTGCCGATCCCCAATTGCAACGTCAATTCAACGAGGGCTATCTAGAAATACATAATTACTAGATGTCTACAAGAATGGTAACTAATGTTCACATATGAAAACTTTGAAGATGGTTATTTAATAAACAGTGGTCAAAGTGTCACAAAAAATTAAATCTTCTTCGTTGAAACCCACAATATGAATTTTAATTATCTTTACGATGAATTACATACTTAGTTTTAGTTGTGATTACACATTATGTTTTACTTTTCATTTTTAGAAATAGTAATATATATTTAACACTCTTATTCCACAATCTTTTTGTTTCGAAGGCTGAAACTTCAAGAAGTTTAATGAGAATTGTCAGTTTTTAAGCACTATATGAAATGAGATTATAATTAAATGTAAAAAATTAAACATTTATAAGTATAATTTATTTAGCTGCTGTTGAATAATTTTTGTAAAGACAGTAATACTTCCTGTCTGTTTCGTAGAATGATTTTCTTGCCAATTTTGGTTTGCCATGGCTGTTTAAAATTCATGTTAATTAATTGTAACAATATATATTTTTAATATACGGCGTTATTCCTACTTACAAGTGAAATAGTTGTATTTAATAAGCGATTTGAATTTTTCTGTAGAGTACAAAAATTAGTTCTTTATTCATGTCTATTATCTAGTTTTGTGTAGCTTGACATGTTGTTTATTTTAAAAGAATGGGCGGAAGAATTTGGCAAATAAGCAAATTTGTATATTCATAAGAAAAATTATACATTTCTCAGCTGATTGAATTTTAAAATATTCATAACCGTTTAGGGACTATCTGAGAAATTTATACAAATTACATATTTATAAATGTTATTGTTTGGAAACTGACGACTGTTAGTTTCGGTATATTTACACAAAAATTTCTTATGTTCTTTAATTATTCACCTTAACAAAATTCTTTTGGTAGAGAAAAAGAGATCGCCCTTAAATTTTATTTCTTTTAAAGTAGAAAAACGTTAGAAAATGCACAGAATGTCTCATTTATTTTAAATTCATAGATTAAATATACATATTTAAATTATGAATGAGACGAACCGAGTTTACCGAAACTATTTACAAAATGATAAAATGGAAAAATGTACTGTTTAAAAGTCTACACCAACAGAGAGAAACTGATTTAGAATAAGAAATTCACAAGAGACAATTATGAACCATGGCTCTCTTTTCAAAATTCATTCTTGTTACATTTATGAGTTAAAATTTGGGCAATTAAAGGAGCAGAATACTTTCAAATAAAATACTACTTGTTAGTTTAAGAGTCTGGGTAAAAATGTGGTTGCTTTGAAAAAAAGCTACCCATGTAGTATAGCTGGTTTAAACTCGCCATTTAATGCTAAAACACCAAAGTTCAAATATGAGCATAAAAAAGACTCATGAATAAATTAAAAGAATTGAAAACAACCGAGGAAGCTGCGCAAATATTTATACTTATTTATTTTACAACGTATCAATATATAAGACTGAGTAACAATCTTTTAAAAAGTAGAGAATAAGTAAACATAAAGATGACATAAGAAAGTTTATGTTGAAATGAAGTACAAAAATGCTAGGAAGATGTATGCGAAATGGTTAAACACTGGTAAATTAGCAAAACTAACAGAGCATCCAAACTTTTGGACGCGTCGACTGCAGGATTGTGATATTCACCAATCTTCATTAAGGATTGCTGTTTACGCGTCCGAAACCTTGAGCGATTTACTTGCTTTATTATTTTGCCAGCGATTGACCTTTTAATGTGCAACATTTTTATTGCTCAGATGGCAAACAGCTTAGACAAAGTATAGTTCTTAATAAGATTTTAAGACAGCCATCCAGTGAAGGCAGAAAGAGAATGAAAAAAATGTAGGAACAAAGAATGTGTCGTAAACCATTGAATGAGCACCTGAAGAACAATTATATAAACATTTAAACAAATAAGCATATAAATTTGAAATCCGGCGATAAGGAAAAGTTAATAATAACATTGAAATACATTTAGATGGAAAGATTTCCATGTGTTTCTGAAACGACTAAGTTTTTATTGAAGTGTTCGTTAAAATTTGAATATCAATGTAATAATTAAATATTATTGGAATGGTTGAATCCTATTTAGAATAGTTTAAATGCTATTGGAAAATAGTAAAATCTGAAACAACTAAATTATTCATAAAAGATGATAGGATATTGTGGTAATTGAAGTATCTTCAAAATATTTCCTTTTATTGCTGTATTTCTTTAACGAAATTTAAGATAACTATTATAATCTACCATAACGAGTGGATTATGATAGATTATCCTCGTCATGCAAAAAATATTACAGAAAATTAATGAATATTTAGTGGGCTATGGAAATTGAAAATTATATTGGTTTGCAAAATATAATATTTTTTAAATTTAAAATTAAAAATAATATTGGACAAACACAAAAATACTTTATATTTAAATTCAAAATTTTCTTAATATACTATTTAAATAACAATTTACTGTCGTATTAAAAGTTATTATTAAAAAAGTTATTTGTTATAAACCTGTGACCACCATTTATTGTTAAAAAAAATGGGCTTTCAACAACCAAATTTTTGCATAATATGTTAGAAAATTATAAAATGAGAGGTTTCAAAGTTTCCAATAGACGATGATAAAATCTAAGACCTTTCTAAGTTAGATCCACAAACATTTCTTTTAAATTTCTTCTTTGTGAATTGTAATTGCATGTAGGGTTAACGTACACTAATATTTTTAACGAACACTTGTCTTATTCGATCTTAATGCATTTCTCTGATTTTTTTTACGAGAGGCATAAAATTCTCTCAATGTCAGCCCTAGAAATTATAATAATTTTTCTCGATAAAAGTTATTAATTCTTTTCGATTTCATATAATTGAAAGTACTCGAAGAACAGCGACACTTCTTCAAAAAAAGGTACAGTGGTTTAAAAGTATAAAACTCGCGCTTTTAAGGTGTTTCAGAAATCCGTTATCATTAACGCTTTTCTCCTGAAAGCTGAAACGTCATGCCAGCACAGCTAAATAATATTTTTGCTGCTGAGTTACAGATCGGTGTGATGTACTTAAAAGAAAAACACATTTTATTGCAGCGTAAGCGTAGAGGCTTTTAGGATCTGTCAAATGATCATCCAAAAACAACCGCATTTCAAGTCCGATGTGTAGTTGTTTTCATTAGTCTCACTAAGAGGGGCTGATGAAAGACCTCAGAAGTCTTTTATTGAATCATCTCTATCCCCTATATTACGGCAGAGTTTGTGGTCGTATGCTGTTCTTCATTCTTAAGTGTTTTCGCCGCATGGAAAAGTAATGTCATAAATGGAGTTTGGCATTCGCTCGGAAACTCCAGTTTCCCGCTTTCTCCATGATTTGTACGGAAGATGGTTGCGTGTGGTCAGAATGGTTTGTTTATTCGTTTTCCTTCTTAAAAATTCATCAAGCCACGAACTTTCTCTTGCTTTATTTCCGGTATACGAATTACCAATATTAACCTTCGTTTCTTCTTGTATGTTATTAGATAAGTATGAACGCATCTCAGCGCCAATGCAGCATATCAAGTTAAGCAGACTACACGCCATGCCAAAATACTTTTTAGCCACACTGTATATTTCAATACCTTTCCTATTTTCTTCTAATTGTAGAAAGAAAATTTGCTTAAAATGTTAAAAAATTGTGAGCAAATTTTCAGTTCGCTGACTTTATAAAATACATACGCCGGATGAATTCCCAAAAATTGAATTATATTAATGGAACTAACCTTAATCAAGGTATCACGTCCATGCTTTTATTTTTCAGCACTAATTATCTTTGCTATTAAAATTCACGCCTTTTTTATAAATAATTTTAAAGATTAATTAATTTAATGGGTTATGAATAGATATTAAATAACGCTCCTCAACAAGGCTTTCACAAGTTTGTGTTTTTTTAACTCTCCTGCAAAACATTTAATTAGAGTAATTAGAGTTCTCGCGCATTTGATTTTTAAAATTCTGAATATATACAAAAAATTAATTTAGTTTTTAAAAATATTCCTGAAATTAAATTTATTTTTCGGAAGTTGTATTTCGATCACGGATATAATTTTCCAGAATTATTCATCAACAAGTTTCCACACGCAAGTTTATTTCGATATAAAAATAAAAAAACACAATAATCTATTGATTAGAAATTTAAATATGTTCTCTATAAATCGTAGTAAAAAACCTCTTTTAACGGTCACCTTTAAACAAAGGTAACCCCGGATGCTGGGCACATACCAATGCAACCGAACGCGTTCCATAGGATTAACATTAGTGCCAACCGCCAAACAACGAATTCTGAACAATGGCCATCCGGTAGGCATCATGAAAAAAAGTTAGTCAAATTTTTCAAATATATACCTGCAATCCAAATTGTTAACAATGTAAAGTAAAATTTACTTGACGGCACTTTCTTTCAAAGTACCCTATTGAACTATGTTCATTTTTTTAGCATTATACGTACACCATTTTCTGTAATTACGGTGTTGCTGTTTATGATCGACCATCCAAATATTTTGTCTGATCCAGAGCATGAGGCAATACTTCCAGTTGAAGAGTCCCCGATCGCCACTCATCCAAGCCATAATACAAGCAGATGCAAATTACACGCCACTAAACCTGTGTAGTACCGAAGAGCGTGTCCTGGAAACAGCCAATGAACAGAAACTAAGAACTTGGGCCGGAAAACCATTACATGGCAGGCACTACAATGACCTGCAACAACCACACGTTGACAAAAAGGCATCAAATTCTTGGCTGGCCAAAGGCACTCTCCAGCCAGAGACAGAAGGATTCATGCTAGCCATCCAAGACCAAGTGATCGCAACAAGGAACAATCAGAAATTCATCCAGAGAAAAGACATAGAAAGCGACAAATGCAGACACTGTCATGCGGCATCGGAGACAATCCAACACGTGATGGCAGGATGCAAGATCCTTGCGCAGTCAGACTACAAACATAGACACGATCAAGTAGCGAAAATAGTCCACCAGAAATTGGCAGCGAATGCTGGCTTTCTGACAGAAAAATGCCCGTACTACAAATATGAGCCAGAGACCGTGCATGAGAACGAAACACACAAGCTTTACTGGGATAGAGCAATCATAACAGACAAGACAGTCCCACATAACCGTCCTGACATAACCCTCGTCGATAAATCGAATAAGACCACGTACTTAATCGACATAGCAGTACCCAACACCAATAACATACAGACAACCTACACAACGAAAATCACCAAGTACCAAGATCTCAGACATGAAGTACGAGATATATGGGGTATGGAAAAGATCCTCATCATCCCGTTAGTCATCTCAGCAACAGGGATAGTACCAAAAACGCTTGCGACGAATTTGGAGATACTCAACATTGACCCAAACACCTACATTGAAATACAAAAAGCCACAATCCTAAACACGTGTCACATTGTCAGGAAGTTTCTAGACATGGCACATTAAGAAGTGATGTAAAAAGAGGCTTGGGAACATGGCGCTCTGCCCGTCCCAAAGCCTGTTTCCGCCAAGAATGGGCGAGGAAAACTTTTATATATATATATATATATGTGTGTGTGTGTGTGTGTGTGAACATGCATATGCTCGCATGCTGTGTACATATGTCTTTATTTTCATTACACACTTCTGTGTCCATTACGAGTGCTGTTGAAAATTTATTTTTGAATGCTCTAACTTTATTTAAATTTATATTTTTACTAGTCATTAATTGTTTTGGGATGTGACATATACATTATAAAACTTTTGTTGTAATTTTTGGTATAATTAGGGAAATTTCTTCGCTTTATCATTTTTTCTTTTTCTTATTTAATTTCTTGCTTTCAACAATTGAGATTGTTCTTATTATTAATAAAAAGGCCCTTCTAAATTACTAAAATATTTTAAAATTATTTATATTCTGGATTTATACTATTTTTAACTAATTTTTGATCAATATTACTTCATTCAGTATCGATCACAAATCTCAATTATTGTAGTCAGAAAAAGCAAACCAATAACAGGGATTTTGTGCGGTCCCTAATGAAGAACAAAATTCTTGGTATTGTTTAATCTTTTACTCCCCTTCACGTTTTACTACTCCAATTGCATTTTTTATTTTAATCTGTTTCTACTATTTTAATTTACTTGGTTTTATTATTTTACGTTATAAAACTTTACAACTTTAACTTCATCTAAGTTAATATACATTTAAGTATAATGTATTTATGCGAATTACATTAGAAGGTACTATATGTCACAAGCATACTGAATTTTACTTTATACATATACATACATATAAAAAAGTTTTTATGATCCGCCCTAATATATTAATATATATATATATATATATTAGGTTGGATCAAAAACAACCTAATGTTTCTTCATGATCTTATCTTAAACGTATGGTATAAACGCAGTTAAATTTAGAATTAATATTTAGACCCTGCAAATTGATTTTGCCTTAACACCAGTGATAAGAGCATGGGAATTTGACTTATTTAATTCCCAGTATGTTAAACTGTGAACTAATAAACATAAATTTTAGGTTTTATATAGAGCAATTATAGTTGTGTACTATTATTTTCTGCAATATTTATTTAAGATAAAACATGTTGATAATTTACATGAAAACCAATGGTTTTGTAAAAATTATATGGAACAATTAAGCAAACAATGTACGAAACAATAACACGCCACTCATGTTATGCGTTTCATAAAAACATTACATTATGCTTAGGTATAAATGGTACTAAATGCTTACAGTTGGTGCAATTACTAAGATTATACATTATGCAATATACATTGTACACCATATTATATCATGCTAGAAATACGCTTTTATGCATCACACTAAACGTCTATTTTGGTGCAAAGTCCTTCTTTGTCTCTTGTTTTGGGAATTTAGAGCGATTGTTCATTGTTGTTTCGATGGTAACATCACGTCTTTTCTCTCCAATAACTATCCTAGATGTTCTAGTAACCTCTTTCACTGCACGTTCAACAATTTGCGAATGGTACTTGAATTTTTGGAATTGTTAATGGAGTGGTCACAATATTTATTTAACAATTCATTGTCGTCATGTTCCTGATTTAAGACAATCTTTATAGTAGCATACGCAGGTTTTATTATAAGCAAAAAACAACATTATAAGTGTAAATAATGTGTTAAAACAGTTTATTTCAAAGTACACTTCTGACGGACTCGGCCCGTCTTTCGTCATAAAATGGGAAAATAAGTATTAGAAAACTGGAGCTGGTGTTGTTGCGTGACTATTATGTTGCCAGTTGTGGATGAATAATTAATTTGAAAATTTTATTAAACATTTCCAAGCTTGAATAAAAGTTGGAGTAGATTTTGGTTCATTGACTACGATAGAAGAATTCTGAGTGATATGGAATGCTTCTAAAAAAATCTAATTCATGTATTGATCTTGGTTGGCAGATAATTGTGAGTTGGTTGAATTTGAATTTGTGGTTATGTGACCAACAATGAACCGCAATGGCAGACTTACGGAATTCTGCCGTCTCTACGTATTTAGATTGTTCCGTTAGTCTGTGCTGCAAGGCTCGTTTAGTCTGGCCTATGTAGGACAAGTTGCATTTGCTGTAGATTTGGTAAACACCCCAACGTTTTAAAATTGGGATGTTGTCTTTAAGTTTAGAGACATGGATTTTGTTGAATAGGGGGGAAAGAATTACTCCGAAGTTTGCCTTTTTAAGAATTTTGCAGAGAAGGAAGCTAATTTTTTAGAAAAAGGGGAGAACAATTTTGCCGGAGAATTCAGAATTAGATGTGTAAGAAAGTGTGGGGTTAGGAACTGATTTTGTAAATTTTTGGACAACAAGAGCAATTATATTCAGGTTATAGCCTCTATTGATGGCAATTGTTTTGAAGACAGAGAGTTCGTTGGAAAAATTCGAGGGCGTTGAACAAATTTTCAATGCCGAAAAACGTATGTGTAAAAAGAAGCCATTTTTTGTTTAACAGGCCAATCTTACAAGGTTAATCTGCCTCTATCAATAAACCGAGGGACTGGAATGGGAAACCCTTTATCCTCCATCTTATCCGAAATCTACATGTATTATTTCGAAGAACAACTTTCCAAGAAAATTAATTTTAAATTTTGTGTAAGATATGTCGATGATATTTTCATTCTTTGGGAAGGTCCATCACATGAAATATATTTCATTCTACCCATCGTTAACTGAACAGATCACCACTTAGAATTTTCACTTGAAATTAAAAATAACAACCCTCTTCATTTTCTAGACATTCTGATAAAAAAGACCGACAATAAAGGAAGATACTAAAGATGGCCTATGGCCATTCCACAACAAATGAAATGAAATTCGACGCGTTTCACAGAATAGATAAAATATATCATGAACGCAAAGCTGTGAGATTATGCGGTTACGAGTTATAGGTCGTGGAAGGTCTTCCTGTGAAAGGATCTCCAATGTTATTAGGATTTTGTCTATCGGCGTTCCACAACAAATCAAATGCTATTTGACGGGTCTCACTGAGTAGATAAAAAATTTGAATAGGCGTAAAGCTGTCAGATCATGCAGTCACGAGTTGCAGGTCACAAAGGAAGAGGGCCAACTTGTCGATGGGCGGCCTCTACCTAAGTGACCAATCTCCTGGTATCCTCCTCATAGGGTGACGTTCTATGAACTCTAACTCGTGACTGCATAATCT